>CATLJY010000627.1:0-39454 GCA_949987705.1 Thereva unica
TTCAAAACAAAAATTGCGCAAACGTCTCTCAGGTCATCGCTCCGACATCAACAATGGAGGTTCCCAAAAAACTGCTCTTGCTCTCCATTGTCTAGAAAATGACCATGAACCTGACTTCAACAATGTCAGCGTGTTGGAAGTCGAGAAAAATTACAGCAAGAGATTACTGCTGGAGATGCTGCATATAAACAATATGGAGAATGCGGTTAACCGACGTTCGGACTGCGACAACCTTAGCCAGGCTTATAAGCAGCTGATCGGGATAAAACACTCTAGTGAGTAAGCTTCCTCTGGTTTGCGGGGCATACTGGCTCGCTCGTCGAAAGTGTTTATTGTTATTTTTTATAAGTGCTGTGTTTTTATGTGTTTTTATTTGTACTGTAAGTGTTGCGATTTTATATATTATTTGTATATTGACGATATGTTTTTATTATTCTTAATAAAGGCCTGATGAAGGATGTAAACACATCCGAAACGTCGCACACTTAAGGAAGTTTTTTCTTTTTCTTTTGACCCAGAGCCCGCAGCATTAATTATTTGCTATTCAAGATCCAGGGGTCACATAAATTCCTATAATTATAATAACGGAGGGCACGCCGTTCACATCTTAAAATGGAATATTACAACAATATCCGAATTATATATGGTAACGACGTTTGCAGTACATTGAAGAGATTTAGCAGAATCAGCACTGCGCATATAAAGAATTTCAACGCACTAAAATTTCTTTTGAAGTGTAGAGAGCTTGGATTAATTCCGAATTTTATACCCAACTCAACAGCAAATATTATTAAGATGTTTGAATTTTCCAACGAAGCAGCGGAGAAGAGCCTGGAGAAGAGATTTAACACACATATAGAACATTTCCATTTGAAAATGTTGAACATAACTATTTCTCTCAAGCATGCACAGATCCGCGAACAAAAACAAATCCTTCGGAAGCTTGAAAATCTAATCACCAACACTTTGTCCAACATTGATAGTCGCAGTTTTTTCAACTCCCAAAACAATAGGCATAAGAATATTAACAATAAAATAAAAACCATCCAAAAGAACAAGTTGGAAAAATTAATAGAATCATTTAAACACAAAATGAGATTAAAGTTTAACCATGGATGGTTTATTAACAAGACCGAGGTCGACTTTCCAGCAGACATCAGTTGGTTGTTGTCATTAGGGCACAAATTCACGTTGCCCATTGCCAAACGGAACTTCCCTCTTTTCAAGGTCATAACAGATGGTGAAGAAATGATAAAAACGTTGGAACAAGATGACCAGGAAACGGCCCGTGCAAATTTCACACAAATTTTGCAAAATCACATTCGCACCTCTAGGACCTCACCATTTGATAAGTTTATTAACAAAATTTCAAGTGATGCAAAAAAGTTTTTGAAAAGACATAAAGACATCTACATTGTACCTGCGGATAAAGGCAATGTCACAGTGGCCATCTATAGAAGCGATTATACCAGTAAGGTGAGGGATTTGATGGCAGATAGCAGTACATATAGAATTCTTCGGGTTAACCCAACACTTAAACTTCAGGGTGAAAATAATAGCTTTGTCAAATCTTTGTTTGATCAGAATATTATCAATGAATATGAGAAGAAACGTATGACTACCTATACAGCTCATAGCCCTCGAATCTATGGACTACCGAAGGTTCATAAAGAGGCCGTGCCGTTAAGACCCATATGTGCATCAACCACTGTGCCGTGCTATGAGCTGTCCAAATACATAGTCAGGATCCTCAATAAATTGACAGAAAACTCCAAATTTAATGTCCAGAATGCCAAACATTTCATCGAGGTGGTCTCTCCGTTTAACCTGGACGATGATGAGGCAATGGTGTCGTTTGATGTTGTCTCTCTCTTCACCAATGTTCCAGTTCGTATGATATTGGAGATTATTGATAGAAAGTGGAATGACATTAAAAAACATACAAAGATTAAGAAACCCTTATTTATGGATATACTCAGGTTTTGTATCATCGAGAACAACTATTTAGAATTTGAAACGAGGATATACCAGCAAAAGCAAGGAGTTCCTATGGGTAGCCCGGCATCACCAATAGTTGCAGACATAGCAATGGAGGCTTTATTGGAGGACGTTATTGCGAAGCTGACACCAAAACCAAAAATAGTCACCAAATATGTTGACGACTTATTTGCGATTGTAAAAGCTAGTGAGATTGAAAGAACACTTACCGCATTGAACTCTTTCCACCCGAAAATACAATTCACTGTTGAGGTTGAGAAAAAAGGAGAGCTGCCGTACCTTGACGTCAAAGCAGTCAGAGACAATGGTACAATCATTTTTGATTGGTACAAGAAGCCTACATCTTCGGGCCGGCTCATAAACTTCCACTCAAAACAGCCCAAGACGGTAATATTCAGCACCGCGCAGAACTTCATCAATAGAGTACTTGACAACAGCCACATTAACTTCCATCGTAAAAATGTAAACATCATCAGAGACATCCTGTATTCCAATTCCTTCCCTACTAACGTCACCAATAGCATGATCAGAAAATACCATAGGAATACCACCGACCCTCCCTTAGATGTTCCACCACCTGCATTGGTAACTTACCGAAGCGCATTATATGTTCCGTCACTTTCCGATCGCATGAAGGCAGCACCTATACGCAACCGTGAGACTACTAAGATTGCGTTTAGATCGGTTAACACACTAAAATCGCTACTGTTTACCAACATCAAAGGGAGACTGGACAACTTGGATAAGTCGGACACAGTCTACAAGATCGTGTGTTCAGGGGGTAGAGGGACGGCCTGCTCAGCTGTATACGTTGGGACTTCAAAACAAAAATTGCGCAAACGTCTCTCAGGTCATCGCTCCGACATCAACAATGGAGGTTCCCAAAAAACTGCTCTTGCTCTCCATTGTCTAGAAAATGACCATGAACCTGACTTCAACAATGTCAGCGTGTTGGAAGTCGAGAAAAATTACAGCAAGAGATTACTGCTGGAGATGCTGCATATAAACAATATGGAGAATGCGGTTAACCGACGTTCGGACTGCGACAACCTTAGCCAGGCTTATAAGCAGCTGATCGGGATAAAACACTCTAGTGAGTAAGCTTCCTCTGGTTTGCGGGGCATACTGGCTCGCTCGTCGAAAGTGTTTATTGTTATTTTTTATAAGTGCTGTGTTTTTATGTGTTTTTATTTGTACTGTAAGTGTTGCGATTTTATATATTATTTGTATATTGACGATATGTTTTTATTATTCTTAATAAAGGCCTGATGAAGGATGTAAACACATCCGAAACGTCGCACACTTAAGGAAGTTTTTTCTTTTTCTTTTGACCCAGAGCCCGCAGCATTAATTATTTACATTCATTAAGAACACCGCTTCTTCATTTTTATTCATTTTGAATATTATTTATAATTTCGTTAATTTAATAAAAATATCTTTGTCACGGATTGCAACAACATAACACTTTAAAATTGTTTTGACAAGTCGACTTAGTGCCACGGCATTATATGTATTTGCAATCAGCTACATGGCGCGAGTTACATGACAACATGACCCCGCACGTGTATCAACATTATGTCCAACATTCCTTTGCCACAGATTGCAGCATTTATTTCCACGAATTAAATCTGGACAACATCCGTCGATCAAATTTCACCTAGTTTTAAGTTAAAGCTTTTCAACTCATTTTTGCATGCCTAATCACTTTCAATGTTCATTCTTTCAGTTAATATTAAAAATGTAAATTTAGTTTAGACAGATATATTTTAACCTCCATAAAGAGAAGATCAATTTTGTTACATTAAAATAAATTGTTAAATATTCAAAATCATTTTTATTTTTATCGACGGGCGAAAATAAAGTTATAACTGGCGCAGTCGGTAGGATAGGTGACGGTCTATCCTCGTAAAGTTCAATCCGGTAGTTTTACATAGCTGAAAGAATATCAGCAGTGCAGTGATTCAATCCGATAGTTTTATAAAGCTGAAAGAATATCAGCAGTGCAGTGATTCAATCCGATAGTTTTACATATATAGCTGAAAGAATATCAGCAGTGCAGTAATACACAAATAGATTGAAAGAATATCAACTGAAAACAGAAAATTGTGTTGTGCATAAAAGTGCAATATCGAAAGAATATCGATAGTAGTGGCAAATTTTCTGATCATTTGTGAAAACTACGCAGAATCACTGAACACCGAGGGAACCAGGAACCAGACCGGAGGATTTCCATTCTCAACATCACCTATCCGAACATGAAGACAACATTCGCCCTGGGATTGATGTAAGTGAATATTGAATATTTATCCTTTTTTTTATCCTATATGCCTAAGCCTTATTCCAAGTTAAGAAGACTTTTTAGTAGTCTTGAATCTGTAAGAGAAATAAATACAAATCAAAGTGAAAGAGTGTTATTGCCGGTAAATAGTGAAACTAACAAATTAGATATCTGTGACGAGTCAATTACGAGTCAAGGTAGTGATCGTAGTGCCTCTCAGATTCATCCCTATTTCAATATGACCAGTGAACGACCAAATGTTTTAGCACCACAAGTCGCGTCAACGACCGACGTTTTCAACTCACTCCGTATCCCGGACGCAATAAAAGATTTACCTCGATTCGATGGTAATCCCAGATTGCTATACGAATTTATTAGTAATGTGGAAGAAATTTTAATCCACACCAGTAGTTTAGACGGTACCCCTTATTCACGAATTTTATTAAGAGCCATTCGAAATAAAATCGAAGGTCCTGCAAATGAAGTGTTGAACATATATGGGACGCCCTTAAATTGGGAAACCATTAAAGGCAACCTAATTCTTCACTACTCTGACAAAAGAAGCGAAACTTCTTTAATTAGAGACCTTCACAACCTCAGACAAGTGAATAAATCCGTTCAAGAATTTTACAGCCAAATAATCGAAATTCAGGCTGCAATGAACAATAATATTCTAATACACGAACTCGACCAAAATGTAGTACACGCTAAGAAAGACCTTTATTCAGAAATGTGCCTGAATACGTTCCTTGCAGGATTAAAAGAACCACTAGGTTCTATTATTAGAGCCATGAGACCAGAGTCTCTGCCGGTTGCCCTCTCATATTGTATCAAGGAGCAGAACATTTCATATATGAAAAGTGACTTTAATTCTAACAACCAAAAACCACAACTCCACAAGAAACCGAGACACGAAAATTTCTCACGTCCTCCTAACTTTCAACAAAATAGATACAATAGAACATACCCTTCCTTTTACCAACAACGACCACAGTGGAATCCCCAGAACAAACCAAGTATACCCCTAACCAATTCCATAAATCAAATAACGCAACAAATTTTGCACCGTTGCAAACACAAATAAATAAAACCAGGCTACCAAACCCGGAACCAATGGAATTAGGTTCAGGATATTCTAAATTTCGACAACCAACTGCTCACAGACCAGGAAACTTCTCTAACACCAATAGAAACCTCCCGAAATATTACGCTGAGGAACTTTTTAACGTAAATCATATGAATACCCAATACCCTAATGTAACGGTACAGGATACATATACAAAACAAGATGAATTTCCCGAATACCCAACCGCCGAAATCGACGATACAACAAATTTTCACAACTTCGCCTCGAAAACCCAACAGGATACCTAGATGTCAATAAACACGGTACAGTGCTCGCTTACGTCAATATATCTAGCCCATTCGGACGGCCGTTGAAGTTCTTGGTAGATTCAGGATCTTCATCGTCGTTCATTAATCCCGAATTTATTTCCCCCAATGACGTAGAAAAATGCGAACCTACTACAATAATTACTATATTGGGCAAATACCCAATCGATAAATCAGTTACCCTTCCGACGTTCATAGAATTCAACGACCCTGGCGAACTACAATTTTTCATTTTTAAATTTCATGGCTACTTTGACGGTCTGATCGGACTAGACGCCCTTAAAAAGTTAGGCGCAAATATCGACCTAGTAGAAGACGCCCTAGTAACTAGAAATGCAAAAATTCCCCTAATATTTAAACCAAACCTTTCTTCAGGGAAGCATTTGATTCCCGCTCAATCCAAAATGATGGTGAAACTTCCCGTCGATGTCCGTGACGGAGACGTCCTACTTCCAGGTTCGGTAGTCCAACCAAACCTATATATTTCCGAGGGATTGTATGAAGCTAACGATTGGTATAGTATGATCGAAGTAACTAACCAATCAGACGTTGATCAAATTCTTTTCATTGAACAACCATTGAAAGCAAAAGCCTTTGTTAGCTCGAACTACATAGAAGTCAATCACTTTGACATTAACTATGACGTCGAAGAGTCACCGACGAAAAACGAAATAACCGAGCTAATCCGGGCAGATCACCTAAATTCGGAAGAAAGAAAAGCATTATTTAAAATTTGCCGAGAATACGAAGACCTCTTTTTTAGGGAAGGTCAACAACTCACTTTCGGCAACAAAATCAAACATTCAATACCAACCACGGACGAAGAGCCGATTTACACCAAGTCGTATAGATACCCATATGTACACAAGCATGAGGTTCAGAGACAAATTTCAGATATGTTGAACCAAAACATTATCCGCCCTAGTTACTCCCCGTGGAGTTCCCCCGTATGGGTGGTTCCAAAAAAGAAAGACGCAAGTGGCAAACAGAAATGGCGTCTTGTAATAGACTACCGCAAGCTCAATCAGAAAACAATTTCCGATAAGTACCCACTTCCTAATATCACTGAGATATTAGACAAATTAGGACGCTGCCTATATTTCTCCAGCTTGGACTTGGCTAGCGGATTATATCAAATCGAGATGAATCCTAAAGATGTTCCAAAAACTGCCTTCACGGTAGAAGGGGGCCACTACGAATACATCCGAATGCCATTTGGCTTAAAAAACGCCCCATCCACGTTTCAACGTGTCATGGACAACGTACTAAAAGACCTCATTGGAAAAATATGCCTCGTATATCTCGACGATATCATCGTCTACTCCACGTCTCTTCACGAGCACACCCAAAATCTCCAAAAGGTCTTTGGAAAGTTGCGAGAAGCAAACCTAAAAATTCAATTGGATAAATCTGAATTCCTACACAGAGAAATTGCTTTTTTGGGTCACATAGTGTCCACAGAAGGAATCAAACCAAATCCAGAGAAAATTCGTGCAATTAAACAATTCCCGATACCTCGCACACAAAAGGAAATAAAATCATTCCTAGGCCTTCTCGGTTATTACCGAAAGTTTATTAAAGATTTTGCCAAACTAGTCAAGCCTCTAACAGAATGCCTCAAGAAAGGAAAGAGCGTCGAACTCAACGAAAGGTACACAAAATGTTTTGAAACTTGCAGACAAGTTCTAATTAACGAGCCAATTCTCCAGTACCCCGACTTTACGAAACCATTCGTACTAACCACAGACGCTAGCAACTTCGTCATAGGTGCAATTTTATCCCAAGGAGCTTTCGGAAGCGATAAGCCCATCTGTTATGCTAGCAGGACCTTGTCTGACTCCGAAGTCAATTATTCTACAATTGAAAAAGAATTATTGGCAATCGTATGGGCCACTAAATATTTTCGTCCGTATCTATACGGACACAAATTTAAAATCATTACCGATCACAAGCCATTAACATGGTTAATGAGCTTGAAAGAACCAAACTCAAAATTAGTCCGCTGGAGACTCAAACTAGAAGAGTTTGATTATGAAATCGCTTACAAGCGTGGTACGCAGAATACCAACGCCGACGCCTTGAGCAGGGTAAAACTGACTAGCGATAACCCTAAGCAAATCGAAATCAATGCAAACGAATTTGACGAATCTCCCTCTAACCAAGATATATCAACCATTCATTCCGCGGAAGAAAATTTAGACGACGGAATACCAATTTCCCAAAAACCTCTAAATGAGTTTAACTTGCAAATGATTATTGAAAAATCAAACGAAAAGCCCTCGTCATCGGTAGAAGCCCCTTTTCGAAATAAACAACGTCGAATTATACGAATGAACAACTACAACGAAGAATCAATACTCGATTTATGTAAAAGATATTTACCACCCAATAGACTTACTGCCATACTAACAGACGATGAAACTTTCCGTATCATACAAGAAGTTTATTCAAAATATTTCTCACAAAGTAAGGCCTACAAGCTAATCAGATGCAAAGAATTCGTTACCGATATTTCAAACATCGATGAACAAGACAATATCATTAACGATTACCACCAAAGAAACAACCATAGAGGAATTAACGAAACACTACTACACCTAAAACGACAGTATTACTTCCCTTTTATGAAAAACAGAATAATTCAAACCATTAATAATTGCGATAAATGCCAAAGGCTGAAATACGACAGACATCCACCAAAACCCAAATTCGAAAAACCAGAAACACCTGAGAAACCCTTAAGCATAGTCCACATAGACATATATTCTATTAATAACAAAATAATATTAAGTATCATAGATAAATTCTCTAAGTTTGCTTCTGCTTACACCTTGAAAACTCGCAGCAGCCTTGATATAGTTAGGTCTTTGAAACATTACATTAGCCTGCACGGCATCCCTTCAAAATTAGTTTGCGATCAAGGATCCGAATTTACTGGGAATATATTCAAGGATTTCTGTAAACAATACGATATAGAAATCCACGTAACAAGTTTCCAACAAACAAGTAGCAATGCCCCAGTTGAGCGATTGCATTCAACGCTAACTGAGATATACAGGATAATCTTAGAAAAATACAAAGAAACCCATCGAGAACGAGACCATGATGAAATCCTCAATGAAACAGTAATAACATACAACAACGCCATACATTCGACGACCAAGTATACGCCGTTCGAATTGTTCTATGGCAGAACCTCTGAATTTAATAAGAAAACTAGCTTCAATAATGAACATGAATATTTAGTAAAGTTGAATGAGTACAAAAGTACATTGTACCCACAAATAAAAGAGAAAGTTGAAGACACGATTAGGAAAAATATAGATAAATTGAATAAAAACAGGGAAGATCCTGATGAATTTAAAGAAAATGAAATAATCTACCGAAAGGAAGGTAGAAGAAACAAATTAACGCCCAGGTATACGGCACACAAAATTAGAAAAGATAAGAAGATAACCATACTAACTACTAGTAATAAGAAAATACACAAAGCTAGAATAAGGAAAAAACGGAAACTCCGAGTTGAATCAATTAATAAACCCAAACAAGAGATTTCAGAAAGCAGTAATTCAAATGATGGCAGGAATAAAGAAATCGCCAAAAACGAAGAAAGTACCAAGAAACTATCAGGAGAAACCGAATTCCCAAAATTAACTCCAGAACATCAGGCTTTAATTAAAAAAGCTACATGCGAAGGACCTGGAGATGAGGTATTAATTAATAAATTTAATATGGAAGTAACACGAAGTGATTTTGCAACCCTCAAAGACGGAAACTGGCTGAACGACGTGGTAATCAATTTCTACATGTATCTCCTAGCCGAACGCGGAGAGCAACGCCACTCAGAAGGACTTCCACGTGTCTATGCAATGAACACATTCTTTATCCTAAAACTTATGAAATGTGGTTATAGCTCTGTGAGTCGATGGACCCGCAAGATTGATATATTTTCATACGATATTATCGTAGTACCTGTCCACGTTGGTGGTGCACATTGGGCCATGGCAATCATTCACCTAAGAGACAAGTATATTAAATACTATGATTCAATAGGTACGCCAAACCCCAAAGTATTAGAAACCCTTGAAGACTATATCAGAAAAGAATCATTAGATAAACGGAATAAAGAATTTGACACAGCCGATTTCGTTCAGGAAAACGTTAAAGATATTCCAAAACAAACGAATGGTAATGACTGTGGTGTCTTTAGCTGTATGTTCGCTGAATATATCACTAGAGATCACGAGATAACATTCTCACAGCAAAACATGCAATACTTTCGTTTGAAAATGATATTAGAAATATACGAAGGAAAACTATTACTTTAAAATTATTTTCCCTTATTTTCCTTTCAGACTATCCCTTACACTTGGACAAAAGTTAGAAATACAGGACTTAACGAACAGACAAGGAATACTACCACTACGACTAGGTACAGCCCGACTTATACAGACTTACGAAAATCTAATACATATAGTAAGGTTAGACAAATACGAAGAAACTATTAGGAAATTAGATAAATCATTAAAATCATTAGAGAATAACGTTAATATAAAAAACCTATTAGAAATAACAAAAGTTAAACTAAGAGAAATTGAACAAAAGTTAAGATCGTTAACGCCTAGCTTTAGAATGAAAAGAGGTTTAATTAATGGATTAGGGACTGTTATTAAAAGTATTACCGGAAACCTAGACGCGAACGACGCAGAAAAGTTAAATAGACAAATAGACGAGATTAATCTTGGGCAGAAGGACATGCGGATTGAGTTGAATGAACAAACCAAATTAAACGAACAAATGATTAAGAGATTCGAAAATCTCACTGATCATATTAACAAGGAACAAGATGCTATTGAGAGACATTTGCAACGATACCAAGAAAACGAACAAAACAAAATAAAAACAAATGAGAACTCAATTCTCTATATGCAATACCTGAACCAAATAAATTATAATATAGATATTTTGGCAAACCATTTAACTAACCTTGCAGAAGCAATAGTATTATCAAAATTAAATATTATACCAAAGCATATACTAAGTCCGGTTGAACTAGACGACATCCGTCACAGATTTCTTAATCAAACTATTGATATAAAGTCAGAAGAGCACATCTACGAATTGCTCGAATTACAAGCATACTATAACGGCAGTAACATAATTTTCAACATTCGAATTCCCATTTTAGCAAAAGAAAACTATTCCCTATTTCATATATTACCAATCCCTATAAACCAAACAAAACAAATTATAACCGAACCCTATATAATCCTTAATCCCCAAAATATTCAATATTTAACCAAAATTTGTCCAAGGGTAGAAGAAGTGTTTTATTGTAAGGAATCAGGCCATCAAGAGCAGCTCAACAAATCCTCCTGCATTGGAAAATTAATGGAAAACCAACCAGCATCCTGCCACATCGAAGAAACTGAAATACGCACAGCAATAAGCCAGCCGGAACCAAACTATATATTACTAATTAATTCACCCGAAACTACCGTCCAATCTACTTGTGGTATCAAAAATCAAACAGCAAAAGGAACCATACTGATCCATTTTCGCAACTGCGAAATAACTATCAACCAGATAACCTACAGAGACAAACCGAGCATCTACTGGGAAAAAATATACATCCATCCGATCCTGATCAACACAATTCATCCTAAACCTGCAACAGAAAAATTGAGCCTGCAGAAACTCCAAACATACCAGTTCAAAACCAAAGAAGTCCTAGACGTCCTGAAAATAGACATTAACCGTCGAAACCATATAACTTACATCAGCTGGACAACCATATCAATTTTAATTCTAATCATCATAAGCTACCTAATATGGAGACATCACTACAGCATTAGATGGACCATCAACGAGATTCCAGCATCCCTCCAACAAGCAGCCCCAACAACAACCCGAAGCTTCAACCCTCAGTACCTGTGGCCCTCGCTTCACTCTTAGGGGGGAGGAGTTACATGACAACATGACCCCGCACGTGTATCAACATTATGTCCAACATTCCTTTCCCACAGATTGCAACATTTATTTCCACGAATTAAGTCTGGACAACATCCGTCGATCTAATTTCACCTAGTTTTAAGTTAAAGCTTTTCAGCTCATTTTTGCATGCCTAATCACTTTCAATGTTCATTCTTTCAGTTAATATTAAAAATGTAAATTTAGTTTAGACAGATATATTTTAACCTCCATAAAGAGAAGATCAATTTTGTTACATTAAAATAAATTGTTAAATATTCAAAATCATTTTTATTTTTATCGACGGGCGAAAATAAAGTTATAACTTGCGCGCCATGTGCACGCTTGTGCACGCAGTGCGCAAATTTTCTGATAAGTGGCACACAACCTCGAGTTTTACAAAAGTGGTAACATATTTTTTCTAGAAATTTTGTTTATGTGTGTATACCCAAAACCATGTTTCGCAGCTTTGTTCTTTTTCATTATACCTTTTTCTAATCACGGACTGCGCCCACATAATTTTTGAAGTGTTAACTTCTTTAGGCGCGTTTGGCACTTTTTCGCTGGTAGTAAAACAAAGAATTCGCGACACGCGCATTTTGTTGCTACACCTGTTTCTGGACACTTTCTGCAATGATGGCGACACGCGCACTTTGTTGCTCACTCGTTTCTGGGCACTTGTGCCTATGCAGCTGGCTAGAGCATGGAAACTTTTGGTTGAGCTCCACTTACAAACAGCAGCGTATAATTATATGTGTTCGAGTCAAAATAGCCCGCGCTTGGTGGCTAGTTCAATGCAACGGAAAATAAAGTGGAGAAAAAATAGCCTGTTGTCAATAAAAATATCTTCTACATCCATATATTTTTTTTTTTTGTGATACGATGAAGCTTAGGAGTCACCCTTTGTACTACTAGTTCGTCATGTCGTTCGAGTCATGGTGCAATGTATAGTAGTAAGCTTGATCTGTAGGATAGAATAGAAAGGATAGGTTAGGGGTCTGGGGGGTGCATGAGTAGGTGTCGATGAACCTTGCGTTTGAACTCAGAGATGTTATATGAGCTCGGAAACACCGACTGCGGAAGAGAGTTCCACAACCGAGTTGTTCTATTTATAAACGAACAGCTAAACCGTAATGTGCGTGAAGGGGAGGGCTGCAGGGTGACGGGGTGAGCCGAGTTGGCTAGTCTTGTGTTGCGGGAAAAAAGTTGCCGTGTAGGCAGGAGGTTCTTTATTTCAGTGGAGCATTCGCTGTAATAATAGCGATAAAACTTGCTGAGTGCAGCTACGTTCCTACGGTGGCTTAAAGGGTCGATGGAGGAGCAGAGAGTGCTATCACCAATGAGTTTGATGGCGCGATTTTGCACCTTTTCCAGCCAAGCCAAGGTGGTTTTAGGAGCGCCCGCCCAGATATACGAGTTGTATTCAAGGTGGGGTCGAATGTAGGACTTGTAGATTGTGGCTAGAGCAGCTGGCTGAAGGAGGAACTTGCATCTCTTAAGGAATCCTAGGCATTGATACGCTTGTTTGGCAATTTGGAATATGTGACCATTCCATTGCATATCATTAGATAGAGTCATTCCCAGGATGCTAAGAGATGGGTCAGGTTTTTTTTTTTTTTTTTTTTATGTGGCAGTGCTAAGCTCAGGAGTCACCCTTTGTACTACTAGTCCGTCATGTCATTTGTCACGTCATGGTGCAATGTCTAGCAGTAAGCTTAGTACGGGAGGGAGGGAGGGGGAATAGGGTAAGGATTATAAAGGTGCGGGGGGGTATTGAAGAAGGTGGTGATGAACCCTGCGTTTGAACTCTTGGATGTTGTAGGAGCTCGGAAAAACTGACTGCGAGAGATTATTCCACAGTCGAGTTGTTCTATTTACAAACGAATTCATATCTTGCTGAGTGCGTGAAAGGGGGAGTTGCAGGTGGAGGGAGTGAGACGAGTGGGCTAATCTGGTGTTGCGGGTAAAGGATTGCCGTGGAGGCAGGAGAGCGTTTAGCTCGGAGGAACAGTCACTATGATAGTAGCGATAAAATTTGGTCAGTGCTGCTACATTCCTACGGTGGCTCAAGGGGTCGATGGGGGAGCAAGCGGTATCGTCATTAATTAACTTAAGGGCCCTTTTTTGGACCTTATCTAACCATGCTAAGGTGGTTATTGGAGCGCCGCCCCAAACGAGGGAGTTGTATTCGAGAAGAGGCCGAATGTAGGATTTATAAATAACAGCACGGGCCGATGGCTGGAGGAGGAACTTGCACCTCTTGAGAAATCCCAAGCACTGGGATCCTTGTTTTGCGATTTGGAATATGTGGTCATTCCATCGCAAGTCTTTGGCTAATGTCACACCTAGGATGTGTAGGGATGGATCGGCCTTTAGTACCACGTCATCCACTTTCAAGGATGGTGAGGTGTTGATCTTTTTCTTTGAAATAAGACAGTGCTTGGTTTTGTCGGGGTTGAAATCAACACGATTGTTCTTTCCCCACTCTAGAATGAGTTCAATGTCGTTATTAACAGAGATGGACATAATTTCCCGATCATCAAGACAGGATCTGGCATGAGTCTGTCTTGTATCGTAGCTGTACGAGTAACGTAAAGTACCGTCGTCAGCGAAGCTGAGAAGTGGGTTGGAGGGGATTGAAAGTAGGTCATTTATAAAGATGAGAAATAGGGCCGGTGATAAAATTGAACCCTGGGGGACCCCCGCAGAAATGGGGTGAGATTCAGATTTGACGCTATCCAATACTACCTTAATTGAACGGCCGGAAAGGAAACTTTCAACCCACTTATACAGAAGCGAGTCAATTCCAATAGCTTTGAGTTTAGCTAACAAGGCTGAGTGCCATACTCTATCAAAAGCCTTGGAGATATCTAGAGCAACCAGACTAGACTCACCGGATCCATGCAGACTACGGCTGAGGTGTTCGGTAAGGCAAACTAAAAGATCACCAGTGGATCTTTTTTGTCGGAAGCCGTATTGTTTGTCGTTGATAAGTTGGTTGGATTCTAGGTATCCCATTAGCTTTTTGTTAATTATCGTCTCCATGGTTTTGGAGAGAATAGAAGTAATTGCTATTGGACGGTAGTTGGAGGGAAGGCTGGAGTTACCTTTTTTCGGTATTGGCTGGACATGGGCAAGTTTCCAGGAGTCTGGGTAAACTCCGGAGGAGTATGATAGAGCAAAAAGTTTGCGCAGAGGTTTAGCCAAAGGCGATGCGCATTGTTTTAAGACGACAGGGGGTATATTATCGGGTCCAGTGCATTTATTGACATCGAGCTCCTTGAGGCACCTGTACACCTCGCGAGTTCTGAAGAAAACCCTGGGCATTAAATGAGCGCTGTGCTCGAGAACTGGGGGTAGCATATCAGTTTGGGGTAAAGAAGAATTGGCAGCAAACAGAGATGCTAATAAATCGGCCTTGGATTTTCTGTCTGTTATCACCTTCTCATCGTGGATGAATGAAGAAGTTGTGGATGAAGTGAAATTCTTCTTGATGGAGCTTACCAAGGACCAGAAGTTCTTGCTACCAGAGGTTGCATTAAGGAGTTTACTTCTCAATTTGTTGTCAAATGAATTTTTGACATTCCTGATGGTGACTTTGCACGAATTTCTCAGTTTTATATACTCTAAACGGAGCGATTCACTCGGGGAGCTCTTGTAAGCTCGAAAGGCGGCTTCTTTATTTCTGATTGCATTCATACATTCCTGATTAAACCATCTGTTGGGCCTAGCCTTCACAGATTTAGTTGTATGAGGAATGAACAAATGCATTCCTGCCTGTATGATCCTAGAGATACGGATAGCGGCAGCATTGACGTTTTTGTTTCGGAAACACAGGTTCCAGTCAGTAGATTGGAAAAAATTAATAAGCCCCAGCCAATTGGCCTTCCCATAATGCCATACAGTTCTTTTAACTAGTTTGGGAGGGGTGGGAAATTTGAATGGGAAGCTAGCGCTAACTAAGCAGTGGTCCGAATTGCCGAGAGGTGAATCAACTGTGACGGTATATCGCGCTGGATGGGAAGTAAGGAAAAGATCAAGGAGATATCTTCCTTGACCAGCAGCATCAGGGACTCTTGTGGGATGATCCACAATTTGATGCAAGTTATTGATGTCTGCAAAGAGCTCGACGTCCTTGCCAGAAGCACTGGTGCCATTTGAGTAAGTCAGCCAGTTTACATTGTGAACATTGAAATCACCCGCAACGATGATTTCACACTCAGGATTGGACGATAAAAATCCCGAGATTTGTTCGGAAATAGTATCAAAAGATAAGGTGGAGGCTTCGTTACTTATGTTAGGGCTTCTGTATAGGAAGCAGAAGAATATGACGTGGCTTTGGAAAATGATTTTAATCCAAAAATAATTAAAATCTGAAGTCGTGCTTGAATTTATTTTATAAAAAGCCACGTCATCCCTAACATAGATGGCGATACCCCTATGGGGGGAGAGATTGTGCACTAAAGTGAACCCCGATACCTGGTAATGACCTAAGTCATTATCGGGTGATATTTGGGTTTCACTAAGTGCGAAGATTGGGGGTTTATAATTAGATAAGTGGCACTCAACAAAAGAGAAATTCGCATGAAGTCCACGAATGTTACAAAAGTCAATACAAAAATTTGACCTGTAACGGGACTTCGGTTGCGCAGGCTCAATCGCCACGTTCTCGGGGATATTTCCCGGCATTACATTTGCCGCAACCATCAGAGTCAATAAAATTGGTCCTCGTCAAAGTGTTATGCCTTTTGAGACGGGGCAAATTTCATCGACCGACAGATTTTAGGTGCGGCACCAGCAGGACCGAGATGTGAGAGAGGGTAGGGAGCAAGGGTACTTACTTGAGCCGTTCGTCGGTCCGGTCGGTCGTTGAGTCTAGTGAAGGGTGATGGGCCTTCGCGTTAGACTGCGCTCGTTTATTTCTTTTGTCACTGTTTTTTTTATTGTGTGTGTGTTTTTTTGTGCACAATTTTTTTTCCACTTTTTTTCCACAATTTTTTTTTTGTTAATCACAGTTCACAGTAAAAATATTCAGCGCGTTTTTCGGGGACCGGAACAGCACACGTCCGTACACTTCGCTGTCCTAGCCCAAAAGGTGTTAGGCTATCCCCGTCCACTGAAATAGAGGGAAATTCGGTACAGGTTTTGGTGGAGATAAGGCAGTACTTTGTTTTTGATGCGTTAAATTCGACCCGATTCTTGCGGCCCCAGTCAAGAATGAGCTTGGTGTCTGCGTTAAGAGAGCTGGACATGAGTTCGCGGTCTAAGAGACAAGGTCTGGCACTTGCTTGTCTAGCGTTGGCGTAAGAGTAACGCAGAGTACTGTCGTCGGCGAAACTATGGAGTGGGTTGGAGGGGATTGAGAGCAGATCGTTAATAAATATTAGAAAGAGAGCAGGTGAGAGGATCGATCCTTGGGGAACGCCGGCCGAGATGGAGTGTGGGTAGGATTCGACGCCATCCAATACTACCTTGATTGATCGGCTGGAAAGAAAGCTCTCAATCCAGTTCATAAGAACTGAGTCGATACCAATAGCTTGGAGTTTGGACAGCAGAGCGGGATGCCATACTCTGTCAAAAGCCTTGGAAATATCTAGATCTAGAGCAACCAGACCAGACTCACCGGAACTATGGATGCTTCGGTGTAGATGCTCGGTCAAACACACTAGAAGGTCGCCAGTAGATCTTTTCGGTCTAAAGCCGTACTGCCTGTCGTGTATGATTTGGTTAGATTCTAATTATTGCATCATTTTCATACTGCATCATATTTCTATTAATGATTTTGGAGAGAACAGAAGTTATTGCTATTTGGGCAGTAGTTTAAAGGGTCGCTGGCATCACCTTTTTTCGGAATGGGCTGAACATGAGCTAGTTTCCAGGAGTTTGGATAAACTCCGGAGAAATATGATAAGGCAAAAAGTTTGCGCAGAGGTTTAGCCAAAGGTGAGGCACATTTATTGAGTACCATAGGGGGAATATTCTCGGGGCCAGTGGATTTGTTGACGTCAAGCTCCTTGAGACATTTATACACCTCACGGGTCCTGAAGAAGATCCCGCCCATTGAATGGGCGATGCGATCGAGGACCGGTGGTGACGTATCAGATTCGTGCAGAGAAGAATTTGAGGCGAACAGAGATGCCAATAAATCGGCCTTGGATTTGCTTTCTGTTATCACCTCCTTTCCATTGATGAATGGAGGGGTTGAGGAAGAGGTAAAATTCTTCTTGATGGAAGTTACCAAGGCCCAGAAGTTTTTGCTGCCTGCATTTGCGTTGAGAATCTTGTTTCTTAATTTGTCGTCAAATGACGTATCCATATATTTAGTTGCTTGCTTACTGCATAAAAAGCATATACTGTAAATTATAAATGTAAAAATTATTGTCAATTAAATTTGGTCATCAAACGAATTCATAAAGCAAATCCCTACATTAACGACAAAAACTGCAAAATTTAGTTTAGTCATCAATTCACACAGGCCCTTAGTATAAAATAATTCACAAAATTGCATCCAGATGAATTAACTGCATCTAGGCCTTTACATTTTGGTGATACCTTCACTTTTTATTTCATTAAACCCGATTATGTTAATATTCTTCACTATCGGCAAATGAGTAGGTATTAATTAACACAAACTTGCATAGTACTGACGTAATTGATATGCGGTTTCCACAAGACGAAATTGGAACCGGCAATTTGAACCGCTCAATTATTTCTTCTGGGATACGCTTCAAGTCAATGCCCGGGGTAGATTAATACAAATCAATATAATTATGATGTCAAGAAATTTAATCCAAATGAATGCACTATGATGCTAAATGCGGAAATGAGGGCCATTGGGATTAAAGCAATCATTGACCCGATCAGAAAGCTTGGACATCAAACAAATCAATTGAAATTGTGATTGACAATATGGCATTAATAACCAATTTATATATTTTTTATTATTAAATGATTTCAAAAAGAGAAAGAAATTTTAATTTATCTCTGGTCAAAGGATAAAAACGGGAAAAAGGGAAATTCAATACTGATAGTAATAACATTATTAATTTTTTCAATGTTTGTATTTTAGTTTTAAATCTTAAAAATATTTTCAAGATTATCTGTATGGTGTTAGTAATATTTATGGGGTTATAAATCTGTATTTCGTACTTTTTAGTTCGTTTTAAAATCGTGGTATATTTTTTTTTTTTTTTTAATTAGACAATTCATCACAACTTTTGGGTGGGGTAAGAATTGCGACTATTGACCAATAGGTCCAAACATTTTTTAGATATTCAGAGTGATTTTGGAGTGCCAATTATTGCATGTTTATCAATTTCGGTGTTGCGCCCAGATCAACAAGAAAATTATTCAAATCAGATTGTGGAATTGAAAACTTTTATGCCCAGGAGGAAAAGTAAGGGTTTATAAATTTTGTTTATGAATATTCCATTTAAGTTTATTTTATTCTTACTTACTGCTGCCGTAAAATAAGAAAAACAACAACGTCATAATACATAATATACAGAATAATGAAACATACTTACTACAGAAAGCATAGTAAATAGCACATAATACACAGTACATAGTACATAGTATATAGTATTAGTACATATCTTCTTCTTCTTCACGCTCCTTTAATCCCTCATGGCACATAGGGCGGAAACTGTTGCGCTCCAGCGGACTCTGTTTTGCGCGACAGCTCTCAGCTCCGACCTGGATCTCCCAGTTGTTGCGGCTTCTTCTAGTAGGGTACTCCTCCACGTTGTTCTTCCTACTCGACGGGATCCTTGCGGATTCCAGTCAAGGGCCTGTTTGGCTAGGTTTTCGTTTTCGCGTCGCAAGGTGTGGCCAACGCAATTCCATTTCCTTCGCCTGATTTGGTCGTCTATCCTTTCTTGGCCGGCACGGCGCCAAAGTTCTTCGTTTGAAATTCCATCTTGCCAGCGGATTTTTAGGATACGACGCAGGCATCTGTTGATGAAGACTTGTAGGCGCCCTGTGATGAATTAGGTGACTTTCCATGTTTCGCAACCATACAAAAGAACTGCCTTAACGTTGGATTTGAACAGCCGCAATTTGGTGTTAGTGGAAATCACCGTTGATCTCCATATGCGGGACAGGCATGCATATGCGCCTCGTGCTTTATTTATTCTGGAACTGACATCTTCTTCTGCCCCACCATTTTCGGTAATAATTCTCTACCGAGGTAGCAGAAGCTTAAAAGCATTTATCTAGAGTTCCACGTCACGGTTATTCAGCGCTGTCCGTTTAATGGTGGTTACATTTATCAGCATTTATTTAGTTTTAGTCGGATTTAGCCTTAACCCTGCTGGACTACTTTCTGTTGCCAAATTGTTAAACATGTTCTTGAGGTCCTGGTGTCTGTGGGCCAGCAAACAGATATCATCCGCGTAGTCGAGATCCTTAAGGCGGTCTAGCAAACCCCATTGTATGCCGCCTGTTCTACTATCTAGAGCGCCGACAAGGATGTCATTTATTACTATAAGAAATAGCAATGGAGAAAGTAGGCATCCTTGTCGTACTCCTGAGCTCACCTCAAAGCTGTCGGATAATCTTCCGTTACCGAGAGCTCTGCATTTGGAATTGTTAGATAGGGCTTTTATCAATTCTATTATTTTATCACGCAGTGTACGTCGCCGTAGTGCCTGCCAAATGAAGCTCCTATTAACCGAGTCGAACGCTTTCTCATAGTCTACGAAAGCAAGGTAAAGGGGGCCTGCTGTTTCCTAAGCGTTCGGTCAACTGCCTCACTTATCCTAGATAGTAATATATGGGACAAAATTTTGCCACTGTAGATAGTAAACAGATGCCTCTCCAGTTGTCGCATATTGTTAGGTCCCCCTTTTTGGCATTTTGACTATGATACCTTCCGTCCAATCCTCCGGAAAGGTACAGATATTCCATGCTATTTTCAGGATTGGCGGAAGCGCATCTGCTGTGAGGCTTGAATCGACTTTCAACAATTCTGGCGGGATGCCATCTTCCCCAGCTGCTTTACCGTTGGCCATCGCATGATTTGCGGTTACTATTTCCGTCTTGGATGGGGACCGAGGGGCGATTCTTATTGGCTGTGCATTGTTGTTGTTTTCCTGAGGTTCCTGTGTAAGTGTACCATTCAGGGCGGCTCTCCATCTTTGGAGTTGCTCCTCGTCGCTGCACAGCAGCCTTCTATCCGCACTCTTAACAGCATGCTTTTTAGTACAGTGCTTTCCCGGGAGCTGTTTAGTGATTTGGTACAGCACCTTACTGTTGCCTGTGTTTGCCACGTTTTCCGCTTTTTCTGCGAGCTCATTTATCTGCTGCCTTTTATCACGCCGAACACTTCTCTTTACCTCCCGATGTAATTGGGAGTATTCTCGTTCTAGTTGGTGACGTCTTTCCAGGTCGCTTGTAAAGTGTACGTTCTTTTTGAAGGCCCTTCTGCGTTCTATTTTTGCCAGGTTGTGTCTGAGATCCAGTGTTGCTGGTTTCTTTGGACATAACCGATGCTTGTTTCCGCAGCCGCCAATATAGCGCCCTTTGTCGTACTCCACAGCTCTTCAATATTTGTGTCGTCAGAATGGGTTTGCTGGTTTTTAACCCTCTCCCGCAGAAGCTCTACGTTAAATAGTCTACGGGTTCTAGCATCATGTTGCACGTTTCTGATTGCGGCGATTTTAAGGCGAATAGTTGCTACAACCAAATGGTCGCTTCCAGTGTCTCCTTCCCTGAAACTCCTTACATCCTCAAGAATAGTTCTCCACCTGCGGCTGAAGGCCACGTGATCTATCTGATTTCTCGTTCTACCCAGTTCTCTTTGTGTATCTTCTTGTGACAAAAGTAAGTTACACCTACCATGAGTTAGTGGGAACTACAAAAGTCAGCGAAAAGCTTACCATTGTTATTGGTAACTTGGCTTAGGCCTTGGTTTCCAATTGTTTGTTCAAGGCCGGTGTTGTCACGGCCGATCTGTGCGTTTAAGCCACCCATTAATACAATGATGTCTTCCCTTGGAATAGAGCGAAAAACCTCATTCAGTCGCATATAGAACTCTCCTCGATGTCATCTTCTGCGTCTTTAGTTGGAGCATAGCATTGGACTACCGTAGTACTTCTTAGTCTGGTACGCAGGCGAATGGTAATAATCCTCTCAGAAACTGGTGACCAGCTAATGAGGCTGGACTTGGCTTCTTTGGTGAGTATTACGCCAACGCCACTCCTACGGCTTTCAGTTTTGTTTCTACCAGAAGGACTCACCGTTTGAACAGATATGTTCTCCGCATCGGGCCATCTGGTCTCGCTAAGTCCCATGTTCTTGATTTTATATAGATTTATCACGTTGAGGACTTCATCCAGCCGTCCATCCTCAGCAAGCAGTGCTCACACATTCCGTGATCCGATTCGTGTCCTTGTTCGAAAAGCAAAGGTCGTTGTCGTGTTGTCGATCCGGTTTCGAGGCATTATTTGCCGATTCGTAGCAATGGTATTTCGTATGGGAGCGGGTTGCTAACCCTCAGCCCAACCGACTTAAAACTCTGTTTTGTAGCGCAGAGAGCTCGCCATTTGCCATTCGTCTCCCGTTAGCTCTTTCCGAAGAAGTACCCCCGGGAGGACCGCGGGGAGGTGGGATTAGGACTTGCTAACAGGTCTGCTAGTTGTTCGTCTGCAGTGACTTTTCTCGGGTTTTGACCGAAGTGACAAATCGGGTGCCACCACCTTCCGAGGTCTTTGTTAGCCGTTCGCCCCCCACATTGTACGTTATACCTAGTAGATAATACATATAGTCCAGTTAATGTACAATTTCGTTGGAAATTCTACCAAACAGCACCGATTTGCACCGAAATTTGCCTGTAGGTTGTGCTTACCCTCTTCTTCAAAGCTGTCAATATGCCACCATGGGCGCCACCCCTTCTCGGGGGTGAAATTTTTTTTATTAAAAATAAGTATGGCAATGGATAGATTGACTAATTCTAAGCAACTTTTGTTATATAAAGTTTTTACTGAGTCAATACTTTTCGACTTATTCGAGAGTGGAAATGTCAATTTTTTAACAAAAAAGAACCGTTTTCAAACGTTTTTTCATGAATAACTCTGAAAATAAGTATTTTATGAAAAAATCATTCAGAGTAAAAATGTAGCTTATTACCGAGTGGGTTGTAAGGAAAACAGTAACCCGCCATTTTGTAATGGTCGCCATTTTGAATTTTGTATAATGCCTCATAGCTAATTGTATTCTACTTATCATACTATTTCATTTGATACCAATGTCGAGGGTCGGGGAGCATAATTGCGAATATCGGAGGTCATCTTGAAACGGCCAGCTTCATTGCATTGTCAGATTGCATTGTCACGTGAACTGTACAGTTGATCGGTTATATGGAAGTGGGTCAAAATCAAGTTTCAAGATTTGTCCACTTACATACAGGTGGAGATAATATTTAGTGTATATAAATAGCTTGAAACATTCCCCCAAAAATACTGAATCTTCCAGTGAAAGTCCCATCCCAATCGGACTTACCGTTTCCGAGATTAGCCCGGACACACAGACAGACAAAAATTTAAAAATGCGTGATTTTGTTTTAATATCTTGTAAATAACCATATGTACTTAGAAAAACACATTTTTTTTTAAATCGCAGACAGATTTCCTTTTTGGACACCCCAATTATATTTATATAGATAAAGAGCAAAACATTGAAGGACTCCATTTAGAAGATATGTAGGATCAAAGCATGAGCAAAATCACAATTTTCTAAGTTTTTAACATTTTGCTCATGAACGAATGTTTGTCCATATCTATATATTCAGGCGGCGGGCGGTGGCAGTGATTTCTGGATCCGACACCTTAAAAGAAAAAAGTATGCGTCTCTAACAAAAGTTAACATGTAGGTCAGGTCAAAGCACACCCCTAGCCGAAGTGCCATTACAACTAGAAGAAAAATCTTTCAGTACTCTCCTCAATTCACTTTGCTAAAAGATTATGACCCAAAAAATATAAAATAGAATCTCGGTCTATCGGTCGATCGGCCTCTTTTTGAATTCCGCCGGAAACTTAGGTTTTTATGCAGTAGCAGTAAAAAATATGTTAAATATACAAACAAAAATCATACTTCCTTGTTTCACCGTAGAATCAGAATATTTAATCAGAATATTCTACAAATAGAATTTTATTCAACACCCGGAGCAAAACCCATAAATATGGCGTTGCAATTATGACACAAATCTGAACTTCTGAAATATTTTTGGTTCGTCGAGAATGGCCTGCAGCAATTTCTGTACAATCAATACCTGAAGCTGTATGTGAACTCCGTCAATTGAACGAATTCAGTCAAAATTTAAACCCCGCTGTAAAAGTATTGATCACTATCAATTACCGAAGGCAGGGTAGTATAGCGGTAATATTGAATGGGAGGCGGAGGAGTCAAACCGCGCGTTGGCGTTCTTTCGTTCTTCTCTTTACTGTGTGAATAAGGCTTACTGTTCGATATTAATAGACCACCTCTAGCGGCATTGCACAGGACCTTACCTCTGAGTCTTTCATGTAAACCCAAATTGAAAATATTTTTTTAATTTACAGAATTAAGTTTGCGCTGATAAGCCACGTTAATTGGTTGTTCACAGTCAGCAGTGGATCGAGTAATTTGGAATGTATTACAATTTCATAATTTACTCTACCTGGCGTAAATGCAAATCAAACAGACTAATTGGCTTTTTATTGTGTGAAAGGAATCCGCCGTAAACTGACTCGGGCCTTTCTTCTTGCTACAAGTATGCAAATATTTCCACATTGTACATTTGCAGTTTTCACTGGTGATTTCCGGAGTTCGTTGGAAAACGCATTTCACTTTAACTTTGGCATTTCATAAAAATTTCTGAATTAGCCTCGCACATTTGCAACTTTTATGCGGGATTTTCGAGGGCGGAGGTGTGTGTAGATGATGAAGGAAAACTTTTGCAGTACAAGAAAAGTAAGCGGAGTTCCATTGGTGATATAAAGGAAAACAAGTTAGAAATGCTCAGCACTTTACAGGATAAACTTGTTCAGGACTTTTTCAAAGGAATGGAATTGGTTTTTTATTTGCTAACTATGCTAAAGGTAAAAGAAGTATGGAGATTTGGAACGCAACGATAAACTTCTAGAAAAACTTACCTCAATGAAATCAAAAACTTTATTTTGAACTACAAGGAAGTGTAAGCCAATAAAACTCAAAACTTGTTAAGGAGGGGAAAGTCGTCTGCAGAATCGCAGGAGAAATGTAATTTTTTAAAGTTATTGTTAATGATTGTTAAGGTGGTTTGTACAGGATAATTTTTCAGCCGGCAAAGAATTACATCAACACATTTATTTTGTTTTAATACTAGCTTTAGCTTTTGCAAGTTGAAAAATTCACAGAACTACTGGGTTCAAGCAGTGGCGGGCACAAGGAAGGGCAATGAGGGACATTTCCCTCCCAATAGCTGGTTTGATTTAATTTAGTTCTGAAAAATTTGAGTTAAAGCAATTGAACTAGGAAATTTACCTATAATCATAAAAATTACTATCTTTATTTTTAACGAAAAAACTAACTTGAAAAAATGCCACCCAATTTTTAGCTTGTAGCTCTTTGCTTAGTGTGAAATATTGTCAAATAAAACTAGATCTGTATCTGAAATTTTAGTATTTTGAAAAACACAGTTTAATAGAAAACTAGCTTCAATAGCTCTGTGAGCGATTTGATTACATTCCCTCCGGTTAGACTTCAGCTTACACTACGATAAATTGTACTAAGGCCTCAATTTTTTGAAATTACTACTCTTGATATAAGCGTGTATACCTGCACCATCAACCACCCAAAACTCAACCCACGAATCTTAAGGAACACAAACAGTCCATTTGTTGCATTGATGTGCAGTTGTACACAGGTTTTTCTTATCGGTATCTATTCGCACCAAAAATACTGTTCTCACGGGCCACACGGGTCCAAGAATGCTCGGGATATGGACTATATGGGCCTCAAAGGACCCCGGTAGTAATTTATTCCAGAATTGAAGAATATCTTCACCCGTGCCATCTAGAAGAATAGAAGTACGCAAGTAAAGAAGTTTCGTAAGAATGTATATGTACAATTTTATTCAGCGTTTCATTCCACAGACAGCAAAGCATCAGTTGGCTGTAGAGCAGTTCCTCGGCGGTTCAAGGAAGGATAATAGAACTAAGATCAGCTAAGATGCTGACGCAAATGAAGCGTTCAAAAAAAATATTAAGCACTCTGCCGGAAACAACAATGTTAGCAGATATGTAACTTATCTAAGATACAAGTATCTGAGATACAGATATAAGATACAAAATACGTATTTTCATTTTGTATCTATTAAACTTTTTTAAAATTCATTTTGTATCTTGTATTTAAATACCTTTTGTTTGGTATCTTAGTATTTTGTAGATGTTTGCTAACATACTTTCAGTAATAGATGACTGATTCTATTGTGACATTTTAGGTGACATTAGTTTTAAAGGCCAGTTTACGTCCCAGCCTCAAAGTGGAAGCGCCAATCTGAGCTCCTTTATCGCATAGAAGATAGTATGGTTCTGTCTATGTTTCACCAAAGTGGCAACAGAAAGCGGCAGCCTCAAAGTAGAGCTCTATTCTACTTTACGAATGCGCAGTCCGAAAAAAAACTTTTAGTTTCGTTAAATTTAAATATTCGAATGCCTACTAGATGTCAATTGCGCGGTTTCTTGTAATTTTATTAGAAGTTTTTGCATATTTATCTTGTTTTCTACAGTTTGAAAAATCAAAAACGAAATGTGGAAATGTTTGAATCAAATAAAAGGACTTTGCAGCTCATTAAATTATTTTCTCCGCGAGTGTTAAAAAATTTACATGTGACAGTTGTAAAAAGTTTCGAGCTTTGGTGAAACAGAGACAGAACCATACTATCTTCTATGCGATAAAGGAGCTCAGATTGGCGCTTCCACTTAGGCTGGGATGAAAACTGGCCTTAATAGCTGTGTTTGAGGGAGGCACGTAAAAGTTTGGTCCGTCGTCGGTCGAAGGTATGAGAAGATTGAGTCTTTTCTCATAACATCATCTAAAGAAAAACAACACAATATTCGTGATTGCGACAATGGAAATGTAAGTTTTACATTATTTTGCTAAGTATAATATTTGATTAAATTTTATACATTTCGCGAGTCGACGACAGGGGCGACAGAAATGTGTATGTAACTCGCGAACAGACCGGGAAGAGGTTAGAATGACAACAAACAAATTATCAATGATGTTTTTACGCATTCGTGTGTGCTTTAGTTGTAGATAATTAGTGATATCTAATTTAAGTATCTTCTATACAAAAAAATGGATCGTTCTTTTTTTGCTGTGTTTGTAGTTGTCTAGAGAAGGCTCCAGAGGTTTTATTTAAACATGCACCCAGGCAAAGCCGGGCGGAATCACTAGCAAATGATAGATATTTATAAGTTTGAATCGAACAAATCGGAATGTTACGTATGTGTTATTCTTCCCATTAGTGCGTCACTGTCGTCTTAAAATTTAGGATTTCGTTTTCTAACAAAGTTTGCTTTTCGTTTTCAGAGATAAAGATAATAATTTGAATATACCACTAATTTTAAAGCATTGCTTTAAAGATATTAAACAAGTTGATGGAAGTGATTTGAATGTATCTGGAATTTGTAATGTATGTTCTAAAGTTATAAAGGGTAGTGTTACTCCTACTACAAATTTCCTGAAGCATTTAAAGGTAGGTTCTTTATAAAGATGCATTCATTTGTATGAGTAAAATATAACATAAATATTTCAATTACTGTTTACTTATACCAAAAACTTATTTTATGAGGAATTTTTAATGAGAATTAATGAATTCTTGATCCTTTTTAAAATGTGCTAATCTATTTTTCAATTTTTTACAGAGGAAAGGTCACTCAGATCTGTTGCAAGCTTATGAAAAACTTAAAAATTCAAACCTTGAAAAGAAAACATACTGATATTAGTAGCAGCGGTCCAGAATTAGCAGTAAAACATAAAAAATTAAAGCAGTCTTCTCTTACTGATGTTGCAAGTGGTTCAAAATCTGTTAATTTAGACAAATTGATTGTACAATTTATTGTTGAAACCATGTCACCAGTATCCATAGTGAAATATAAGTCTTTTAAAGCTTTGATTGAAGGTGCACAGCAACTAACAAAACCTCCAAACGTTATGTGCCATCGTACAGCTAAAAATAAAATTTGTGATGAGTACAATGAATTTAAGAAAAAAATTAAAAAAGAATTGAACACTGTTGAATTTGTGTGCAGTACTGCTGATATTTGGTCTTCCTCTAAAAGAAGTTATTTGGGGGTTACAGTCCATTGGATTGAAAGTGAGACTTTTGAGAGGAAAAGTGCTGCCATTGCTTGCAGAAGATTGAAAGGGGCTCACACATACGATAAAGTTGCAGAAATGATAGCTGGTATACATTCAGACCATGACCTGAAACTATCAAAAATTGTTAAGACAGTTACAGATAACGGTTCAAATATGGTTAAGGCTTTTGATGTATTTGGGAAAACTGATTCAGACACAACTGAAAATAATGAACATGTTTCACATATTGATGAAGATATTGAAGAAACATCACTCGCAGAAGTCAATGATGAAGATGATGATTCATTGCTACTACTACAAGATTTTCCAGATGTTTCAACATCATCAGACTTAGAAAGTCATTGCCTACTGCCCGTACATGAACGATGCGCTACGCACACTTTGCATTTGATTGCCAGTACAGATTTTAAACAAGCAAGGTTAAAAAATACTATTTATAAGAAACTGCATGATGCGGCTTTAGCAAAGTGCCAAGCACTCTGGAACTTATGTTCCAGGTCACCAAAAGCATGTGAAACATATTTAGAGATGACAGGAAAGTCACCAACTTCTCCATGCGCAACTCGATGGAACTCTTATTACAATTCCATACAAGATCTTTTAGCCGTACAGAACAGTCTTAGTGAAACCATGAAAATGTTAAAATTACCTCCGTTGAAAGAAAATGAAATTCACTTCTTGAGTGAATATGTGGACTGAAGAAGCTATTCAAAGCCTGCAAGGAGAAAAAGAAACTTATTATGGTTCTCTGTAACCCGAGCTAGTAAGAATTAAACATGTAATCAATTGTCTTAGGACGGAAAATCTAAAATAGTGCGGCTCTCTACTAGATGTGATTGAAGAAAACTTAAATAGACGTTTTAAAAAGTTTTTGCAGTTAGAGCCTGCAGCAAATGATGCAATATTGGCCTCAGTGTCACATCCGTTCTTTAAAATGAGATGGGTATCAAAAGCGCGGAAAGAATATGTAAAAGAACTTATCCTGACTGAAACACGAAAAATTAATCGAACTGAAAAACAAAAATCGGAGGCTTTAAACAATATTGAAGGTGACATAAAAAAAAAGTCAAAAGATGAATCTTATTACATGTTTTTAGAGGATTTTGATTCCTCTGTTGCAAGTGCCGAAAACACAGGATCTACAGGCAGCACCGCTGACTTAGAAACATTGCAATACTTAAATAATAAAGATACCAACATAAAGAGCTTGAATGCTTATCCAACAATAAAAAAAACATTTTTCAAATACAACACCTGTTTGCCAAGTTCTGCCCCTTTGGAACGACTCTTCTCATTTGGGGGTATAATCATGACACCTCATCGAAGAAAAATGAGTGATCAACTGTTAGAAGAACTGGTTTTACTTAAGTCTCAATTGAAACCTTAAAAATATGATATTACGTTGTGTCACGTTTGCGCGATTAATGTAAAAAAATAAACTTTCTTTAAAAAAATGTTGTTTTCTTACAAAAGTATTTTATCTATAAAAAGTATTCAGAAGATGCGTATTTTATATCTAGTATTTCAGATACCATTCCAGAAAGTTATTTACATCTGGTATCTGCAATACTTAATTTAAAAGTATTTTGAATTTTGTATTCCAGTTACTTTATTTAAGGTATCTTGTACATCACTGAATGTTAGCTTTTTCTAGGCATCGCGCCCCAATCTCGATAGTTACCGACGCGTCAGCATTAGGTGCCGCATTATAACAGTCGGTTAAAGGAGACGATATAGAGCGTACGGGGAATTACTGGTGATGGATGCAGGGACAAAAGTTTTCCGATATTTCTTGGAGGAAACTAATTCACTAAAACTAGTCTTTAAATATTTCTTTTCAACACAAAACACAAAATGGCGGATTACCTTTTCATGGCAAATAGTGGCAAGTTATGGAAAGTTGTAATAAAAGAATGAACTCGCTCAATCTTTTATGGCCGATTGCCATGATTCAAGTCCTGTTGCGTTCTATGTTTTCGCAATAATTGCCATAATAATTAAAATGGTCCAATAAAATAAACTTTTTTGAATAATTATTTGCGAACTTTAACCTACGATTATGTTTATATGTTGAAATTACTTTATTTTTGGCCTATGACACCTATTCAACCAATTTTCAAACCAAAAAAATTCAATTTTTTTGCTAATTTTCAATTTTTTTGATTTTAATAATTGTAAACGTGTTTTTAACCCCTAATGGTTGACAACAATTTCCTATTCCAATAGCACCCACAACACAAATAAATTCAATCCTGTCATAACTTTTGTCATAGTCCGAATCGTTGTTATTTGCCGTTCGCGTAAAAGCAACTCTTGCCATTATTTATGACCACTGGTCATGTATTATGACTAGCGTCGCACAATGTGACGAAAGGTATTGAAAAACGGAAATAAATCATTTTTCACGAATACCAATGAAATGTCCTGAACTTCTTTCACATATACCCATTGTACAAAAGTAAAGTGATAATTCCTGGAATATCCCTTCCAGGACCGAAAAATTACAACTGAAAGTTGTAGTTAAGGTCGCACGCAAATTCTATTTCAATCAGTTAGAAATTTGTGTGCGAAGTTTCAACAAGTTCTGCAAAAAAACAAAGTGAAGATACATTTTTTATCATAATGAATCCAACAATTTATGGCATTTATAGTATTTATTTCATTACAATTATTTAAATAAGACTGATATATGTATAACAATTTTGGTGAACATTAAAAAAATCATATATAAAAATTATCACTTTTAATTCAATCACATCAGTTCCTAAAAGCTTTTTTTTTAAAAAAAAAAAGGTAAAATATGGTAAAAAGGTGGTCTTCTACACATTTTAGTACAACTAATGTATTTTATAATAAAATATAGTAGTGCCTGCGCAAACCCTCGCAAATTACTTTTTTTTAATATTTTTCAGAATGCGTCGTTGAAATCTGTGGCAAAGATTTCATGTAGGCGCGACGAAATTTCATCGAAAAATGAACCTTAAATTTTGACCCGAATACCTGAAAATTTTGTTCTGGAGGATCAGTTGGACGTCCAGGACATTGTACGATTTGAATTTTTGGTTGGGATCGTTTCGAAGAAAAAAATTTTGATTGCTAAGGTTTTCAGTTTCACTTTGAAACGCGATGAGGAGCAGATGGAGGATGAAGTGTTCGAAGATCAAGACAAACAGCCAGGTTCGTCAAAGCGTGGTCGGACTCCAATTTAGGTGAATTTAGTTCCCTCAGTGATTGACAGAAAAGGAACCGTTTGCGAGCATTTAAAAAATTTGAGTCGGAAGAATTGTTATCGGCGTCAAGAAAATCATTGCATGCGGAAGGTGAACTTAGTGGTGTAGATGTGTTAGATAAGTTGGAAAACTCATCAAGGGCAACACCATGAGTTGGACTTAATATGTTTATGACCATGGTTGATCAGAAAGTTATTAACCGCATTACCGGTAATAAAGGTTAGGCTAATTGGTACGTTTGCGGAGCTAAGCCAGGTCAAATGAACTCTATTGTAACTGATGGCCCGAGACAAGTAACTGAAAAGAAGATAATTACCGATACGCAATATCCACGCTTCATGCCTGGATTAACTCATTCCAGTGCCTACTTCATGTTAGTTACAAAGTCGAGTGGCATGTGTACAGGAAGAACACGGATAATAAAGCTGCTATCGATGATAGGAAGAAATCCATTCAGGAAGCGTTTTTTAAGGAAATGGCGCAGAATGTGGATCAACCTTTAGCAGGATTCGGTAACACCAATGGCGGTAATACAGTGAAAAATTTCTTCCTCGAATAAGAGAAAAGTGCAAGAATTACTGGAGTTAGTGCTCTATTAATTAAAAATTTCCGGACAATTTTGTTGGCACAGGAAACTCTTACCAAAGACGTTCGGCGATTTCGACTGGAACGCACCCGGAAAACATGTCGAATCGTTACGAATGAAGATTTGATTAAGCGATTGTTCCTCTCTTCAGACTCATATATCAAGTTTTTAGGCGAGACAAAGGCAAAGAAGGAAATTCCGAAAGATAAAGACGTGTTAAATATCTTAGATTTAGATGAAGATGATGCAGATTCTGAGTACGAAGACGATCAATTTGATGTTGATTTTAGCCAATATTTATTGTAGTTATTCTAATATAATAAAATGTGTATACAGAAACATGAAATTCATTTTTTACATTATATTTGAATACACAACATTTTTCTTCCACAAATTTGACTAACTGGAATACCCAAGTCTTTACTTCACTTTGTTAAAAATTAACGGACTAAGATTTGCTGCCTCTCTAATGAGGATGAAAGACACCAAAACGGCTTATGGTATCAAAAATTTTGGGAAATATAGCAGTAGGTAGACCCAAGAAGACAACAGAGGCTTAATATTCGAAACTGGAGTCAAGAGACCAACAAAGGACCAACAAAGTTGTAGAAATATCCTAGACGCCAAGGCTAGATTTGAGCTTTAGTGCTAGTGGATGGATGGAGTCTTCAGGAATAAAATAGATTTTCCTGATTAAGACTTCAGTCTTAGCAGCTGAAAAATGTCCTGCCTGTAAGCAAATTTAATGATTTCCTCTTCTATTGATTTGAGAATGACAATTAACTCTTTCCCTGGATTCTTAAATAAATAGTCACCCTTAAGGTAAAATCTACTGGGTGCACCACGGTGGACTATGCTGATGATATTGTGTTGGTGGTGACCGGCAGGTACATCTCAACAATTAGAGATATAATGCAACAAGCATTGCATACTCTTGCTCATTGGGCTACTACAAAGGGTCTATGCGCCAACCCAGCCAAGTAGTGCTCTTTACAAAGAAGAATAGACTTCCTAATTTTCCTTCTTTAAGACTTTGCAATGAAACACTGCATCTAAAGGAGGATGCGAAATTTCTAGGTCTCATACTCGATAGGAAACTAACGTGGTTGAAGATAAATAATATATCTCATAAGAATATATGTATTCTATCGGATAGCCAAGAGGCCCACAAGGCTCTTAATTCTGTCGTCACAACATCCACGACTCTTCTGAACTGCCGCAGGTCTCTGTGTGAGACTGCTACTCAGTTTGATATAACTCTGTGTTGGGTTCCTGGACACAGTGGGATTAGGGGAAACTGTAGGGCAGATGAGCTTGCTAGACAGGGAACCGAAGTGGAAAGGACACCCCACTTAACCCGTATGGGAATGCCCTTAGCCACCTATAAACTAGCTGTGAGAAAAATCAGCTCAGCTCGAGCTGGGCTGAGATGGACCACAGCAACGGTGTGCGGCACTCTTCATTCAATGTGGCCAACTTTGGACGCAAAGCGATCAAAATCTCTTGTTCAGTTGAACAAAAAGGAGATAAACCATGTGGTGAAGGTGCTGACTGGTCACTGTCCCTTTGGCCCACACGCCGAAAGATTAGGACTCCCCCACAACGACTTATGCAGAAGTTGTGGTAATGAAGAAGAGGAAGAAACTGTCTCCCATCTTCTCTGTACATGCCCCGCCCTAGCAAGGAAAAGAGGGAGCTTCCTTGGCTCACCTTTCCTTGATGGATTGATCGAGCTGCAAAATATTGGTGTCTCTAGACTGTGTCGCTTTATCAAAAGCTCAAAATGGCTTGAAATAGCCTGAACTATGTCCCAATACTAAAATGGCATCACAATGGGCCCAATGGCGTGCCTAAACGTACATACATGCTTGCAATATGAATATGCAAATTGGAAATTGCGGCGTCCAGTCCGGTCATAAACATTTAAAGTTCCAATTAAGTTCCGTTTATTACAAAACCGCGCAATAATTGGCTTTTTCAGAGGACAAGCCGGTTTTGTTTTTGTACATTAAGCCCTTCTACTTGGAAGATTGAGTGAGCGAAGTATAGAAACCTCTATATAAGTCTCTTTTATGTTTAAACCAAAAAGAAGAAAAGAAATAGATTCGCTTATACCTCTCCCAGTTGAATTCACAAGCAGGACTGGAGAGCTATGACACTTCCATGGATACTCGTGTGGCTCTCAAAGGCTGCTTTTGCCCTGCACTGGTTTATTGCTGGAAACTGAAGACAATAATGGCAAGAGGACGTATAATAAAGTGCCCTTGTTCGCTGACTTTTACGTTTTTCCAATCACAAACTTTGTTTATATCCTATACATATCCGGCGTTGTATGTTATCTTGTATTTTAGAGATGCTATCATGTAATAACTAAGTAAATTAACACATTACTGGATCTCGGCGGCACTGCTTGGGATATTACCCCCTTTTTTATTCCTGAAGTTTTTCGTTTTTCTTTTTATTACAAACTCTTTATATTTCCTCAAGAAACCAGAATATCGTTTGCGGTTTAACATACTTTTTTTCATCTTCCAAACATTGTTTGCAGAAAATATTTGCGGGCTCAATAATTGTTGATAAGGGGACTCTAAAACGGATAGATCCTGTAATTGCAAGTCCTTCTTTCATACGTTTGAACTGAAAAATTTACTGTAGCCTTTCCTCATTTTCATTAATTGAAGAGTTTACAAATATCAAGGAAGGTATTGAGCCTATTTTTAATTTCTTTGTACCAAAACAACTACTACCGCAATGTTTTGAGCAGACGTACGCATTTTTTATTGTGGATGGGGATGTTAATTTACAAGCATTTATGAAAAGGACTTGTCCCAGATTTTGGAAATCGAAAGAATTTCAGATTTGGCTCAGCATGTTTATGCGATTTACCACTTTGGATAATGCAATGCAAGTCTCGGCTGAACCAGCTCGGTGTGCGGGCGTGCGCTGCCGTCAGCCACTGAACCTCGCATTTATTAAAACCCTCAACAATTAAAACAAACAAAAAAAATTAAATTAAATAATAAACAAATAAATAAGTTAAAATATTAATAAAATTAATAACATCCATAAACCCGTTCAAATAAGAAATCAAAACAAAACTTTTTTCCGTGTTCAAGTGTGTGCAAAGTGCAAATTAGTTCTCAGTGTCATCAACAGTATTCCAACAATAACAACAGTGATATAGACGGACAGACTGCACATGTAGGCTTTTTTTTCCTCTACTCTTTCCCCACACCCCGCTCTCGGCCTCGTCGGCGACGTAGCCACTATCGGTTGCTGATGGAATTCTCCTTGCTTTAGGAGGCATAACACTCCAGCAAGGCGTATTCCGTTTGCCCCGATGACTGCGACGCCGGCTTCGCCGACCTCAAATGAGGACTGTAATCTTGCGTTTGCGAAGCAGCGATTTTCTATCGCCTTCGCCAACATCCGTGGGCTACAAACGAATTTCGACTCTGTGTCGTGCCATCTTTTATCTAATTCACCCCATATCTTCGCGCTAAGTGAGACCCAAATCTTACCTAATGATGTCTTAGATCATTACCAGGTTTCCGGGTACTCATTAGTGCATAATCTCTCCCCCCATAGGGGAGTTGCCATATATATTAGGAAAGACGTAGCTTTTCAGAAGGTGTACAACAGTACATCGCCTGACTTTAACCACCTCGGCCTCAAAATTTTACTTCATAAGCACGTCATTTTCTTCTGTTTTCTATACAGGAGCCCTAATATAAATAATGAAGCCTCTTCCTTAGCATTTGACGCTATCTCTGAACGTATCTCCGAACTCTTATCCTTATACCCGGAGTGCGAAATCATTGTTGCGGGTGATTTCAACGTTCACAACACAAATTGGCTGAATTATTCAAATGGCACCAGTGTTTCTGGCCGGGATGCCGAGCTCTTTGCAGAGACTAATAATCTTCACCAATTGGTTAAGTGCCCTACACGAGTTCCTGACGCTGCAGATCAAGGGGCCCATCTCCTTGATCTTTTTCTCACTTCCCACCCTACGCGGTACTCCGTCGAAGTTCATTCACCTCTAGGCAGCTCAGACCACTGCCTGGTCAGCGCAAGCTTCCCATACCAATCATCCGTCTCAAGCATACCAGCTCCTAGAAGAACTGTGTGGCATTATGGGAAAGCCAATTGGTTGGGGTTTATTCGCTTCTTCCAAGCCGCTGACTGGGACCTGTGTTTTGTGAATCGCGATGCCAACTTTTCCGCTCTCTGCATCTCAAAAATCATATTGGCAGGAATGCGTTTATTCATTCCCCATTCTACCAAATCCATTAAGCCAAGGCCGCATGGATGGTTTAATCAAGAATGTATGAACGCGATTAAAGCCAAAGAAACCGCCTATAGAGAGTTCAGGCATTCCCTGAGCGATTCATGCCGACGTGAGTACATCAGGTTGAGAAATGTCTGCAAAACCACCATCAAGCAAACGAAAGCCTCCTTCGATGACAGGTTAAGAAACAAACTCATTAACACCTCTGCTGGCAGTAAAAACTTCTGGTCCTTGGTAACCTCCATCAGGAAAAATTTTAACTCATCGTCGTCTCCTCCCTTCATTCACGATGGGAAGGTATTAACAGAAAGCAAATCCAAGGCTGACTTACTCGCATCTCTGTTTGCCTCCAATTCTTCCTTGCCTGATACTGCCGTGCAACCCCCTATTGTAGAGGGTTCTGCTCACTCAATGGGCAGAGTTTTCTTCAGAACTCGTGAAGTGTTCAAGTGTCTCAAGGAGCTCGATCCCAATAAATCCACTGGCTCTGATAAAATTCCCCTATGGTTCTTAAAAAATGCGCTTCACCTTTGGCTAAACCTCTGCGCAAACTCTTCGCCCTTTCTTACTTCTCCGGAGTTTTCCCTGACTCCTGGAAACTGGCTCATGTTCAACCTATACCGAAAAAAGGTGATTCCAGCGACCCCTCTAACTACCGCCCAATAGCAATCACCTCTATCCTCTCCAAAACCATGGAGACATTAATAAACAGAAGGCTTATGGAATATCTTGAACGCAACCAAATATTGGATGACAAGCAGTACGGCTTTAGATCGAAAAGATCTACTGGCGACCTCCTTGTATGCCTAACTGAACACCTCTACCAAAACATTCATCGCTTTTGTGAATCCGGCCTGGTAGCTCTCGATATCTCCAAGGCCTTTGATAGAGTATGGCACCCCGCTCTATTGAGTAAACTCCATGCTATTGGCATCGACCTTCTTCTAAAGAATTGGATTGAGAGTTTACTTTCCGACCGCTCAATCAAGGTAGTATTGGACGGCGTTGAATCTAATCCCCACTCCATCTCTGCAGGTGTTCCCCAGGGCTCTATTCTATCACCAGCTCTCTTCCTAGTTTTTATAAATGACCTGCTCTCAATTCCATCCAACTCCCTTCACAGCTTCGCTGATGACAGTACTTTGCGTTACTCGTATAGCTTTGATAAAGCAAGACAAGCACGGGCCAGACCTAGTCAGCTTGATCGTGAACTTATGTCCACTTCCAATCAACAGGGACATAAAATTGATTCTTGATTGGGGCCTCATGAATCAAGTCGAATTCAACGCACAGAAAACAAAATACTGTCTCTTCTCTATGAAAACGCGCTCCCCAATCCCTCCCATTAAAGTGGACAGTCTAGAACTGATGGCTGAACCATCCCTCAATATCCTGGGCATAACTTTAACTGAAGATCTGCGATGGAGTAATCACATATTCCAAATCGCTAAACAAGCATCTCAATGCTTGGGATTCCTTAAAAGATGCAAATTCCTCCTTCCGCCGTCGGCCAGGGCTATAATATACAAATCCTACATTCGGCCCCGCCTCGAATTCAACTCATATCTCTGGGCAGGGGCACCGAGTACCACCTTAGCGTGGCTGGACAAGGTGCAGAACCGCGCTCTCCAACTCATTGGCGACGACGTCATTTGCTCCAAAATTGATTCATTAAGTCACCGCAGGAATGTAGCAGCCCTGGTAAAATTCTACCGCATCTACCATAACGACTGTTCCACCGAAATATATAATCTCCTGCCTTCACGGCGATGTTTTTCCCGCAACACAAAACTTGCCCATTCGGCTCATCCTCAATATCTACAGCCCTTATTTTCGCGCACACACCAGTTTAGTAATTCGTTCTTTTCGAGAACAACTCGACTGTGGAACAACCTTCCACAGTCAGTTTTCCCAAACTCATATAACACCCAAGAGTTTAAACGCAAGGTTCATCTCCACCTCCTCATGTATCCCCCAGACTCCCTTTAATCTGTTTTATTCTTTCTCTATCCTTCGAGCTAAGCTTACTACCAGACACCCGACGTTGACGTGTAAGACATGACGGACTGGTAGTACAAAGGGTGACACCTGAGCTTAGACTTTCACATAAAAAAAAAAAAAAAAAAACAACTCCCCAGGGTGTGCGACTATTTTGCATTTTTTTAAAAAAAATGTGGCCAAAAATCTACGCCCACAACATACCTACAACAAAAGACCTACTTAAAGCCAAAATCCAACATTTAAAGGCAAAAGCGAAAATTCCATAGATAAAATAAAATATAGAATAATTTCCTAAATTCGTTTGTAAAATCATTCTAGTTATACCGAAATACCAGCAAAATAAAAAAAATTCGAAAAACCGTAACCAAAAAAAAACCAAGTACCTATTTTAAAAATATCGCAAACAAATTTAAAATCAAGAGTAATTAGAAGCCATTAAAAAAATATACTGAATGTTCTAAGAAATAGTTAAAACACAAAGCATCAGGGAAATCCTTCAATGTAGCGCTAGACGTAAATGTTTGAAAGATGACAATGTTGCGAGAAACATTCTGTTGCCAGTTCCTTTCCTTGCCCCCTAAAATTCTATAGCTTCCTTATCAACAAACTCACCGCATGTCTTGTCCTGCGGACCATGACCACGTTCGCCTCCTTGTGTAGCTAGAAACTCGAATATGTTGCACAGTGCCGTCTTTAGGCATAAGCCGACGAAGCCCAGGCTTGTGGCCTCCGCCTTGAGGGGGGCCTCTTCATCCAATCATACTTAAAATAAAATATTTTATTAAAGTAAAAAATTTACAATAATTTACAATTTGTTTCTTGATTTTTTTAAAGCAAAATCAGAGATAATGGTTTCAAAGTCGATGTTGTTACAAAGATCTGATTCAGTAAACATTAGTGCCAAACTATTCAGTCTTGTATCTAGCATTGTATTTCTGTGCTCATCTTTTAAGAAATTTTAGAGCTGAAAAAGATCTCTCTCCAGTGCAGTTTGTTACATAAAAATATTCGGAAACATATTTCAATATTTGGGAAAGTAGAAACTAAGAATTCTTTTTTATTCTGGCGGACAAATGAATTATCGATGAATTACTCATTTTTCCTGATGTTTCCAGATAAAATTTGAAATGAACACATTCAGAAATCAAAAGATTCTGTATCTATATCATATTTTTCAGCTAGTGTTTCACACTTTTCTTTTATTGCTTCGTCAGTCATCTCTTGCAAATAGGAAAAAAACTGAAATTCTCATTGATTTTACTATACACTAATTTTCGCTTTTTCAGGGTAACAGAAAGAGAATCTATAATGGGATAAAAAGTTTCGATTTTTAATGAATCTTCTTTGTTGAAAAGAGTTTCATC
>CATLJY010000628.1:0-37727 GCA_949987705.1 Thereva unica
AAAATAACTTAAATTCACTTTATTCATCGAAATTAAGTTATATTCATCAAATACATCCAAAATAACTTAAATTCACTTTATTCATCGAAATTAAGTTACATTCATCAAATACATCCAAAATAACTTCAATTCACTTTATTCATCGAAATTAAGTTATATTCATCAAATAAATCGAAAATAACTTAAATTCACTTTATTCATCGAAATTAAGTTATATTCATCGAGTACATCCAAAATAACTTAAATTCACTTTATTCATCGAAATTAAGTTACATTCATCAAATACATCCAAAATAACTTAAATTCACTTTATTCATCGAAATTAAGTTATATTCATCGAGTACATCCAAAATAACTTAAATTCACTTTATTCATCAAAATTAAGTTATATTCATCAAATACATCCAAAATAACTTAAATTCACTTTATTCATCGAGTACATCCAAAATAACTTAAATTCACTTTATTAATCGAAATTAAGTTATATTCATCAAATATATCCAAAATAACTTAAATTCACTTTATTCATCGAAATTAAGTTATATTCATCGAGTACATCCAAAATAACTTAAATTCACTTTATTCATCGAAGTTAAGTTATATTCATCGAGTACATCCAAAATAACTTAAATTCACTTTATTCATCAAAATTAAGTTATATTCATCAAATACATCGAAAATAACTTAAATTCACTTTATTCATCGAAATTAAGTTATATTCATCGAGTACATCCAAAATAACTTAAATTCACTTTATTCATCGAAATTAAGTTATATTCATCAAATACATCGAAAATAACTTAAATTCACTTTATTCATCGAAATTAAGTTACATTCATCAGATACATTCAAAATAACTTAAATTCACTTTATTCATCGAAATTAAGTTATATTCATCGAGTACATCCAAAATAACTTAAATTCACTTTATTCATCGAAATTAAGTTATATTCATCAAATACATCGAAAATAACTTAAATTCACTTTATTCATCGAAATTAAGTTACATTCATCAAATACATCCAAAATAACTTAAATTCACTTTATTCATCGAAATTAAGTTACATTCATCAAATACATCCAAAATAACTTAAATTCACTTTATTCATCGAAATTAAGTTATATTCATCGAGTACATCCAAAATAACTTAAATTCACTTTATTCATCGAAATTAAGTTATATTCATCAAATTCATCGAAAATAACTTAAATTCACTTTATTCATCGAAATTAAGTTACATTCATCAAATACATCCAAAATAACTTAAATTCACTTTATTCATCGAAATTAAGTTACATTCATCAAATACATCCAAAATAACTTAAATTCACTTTATTCATCGAAATTAAGTTATATTCATCAAATACATCCAAAATAACTTAAATTCACTTTATTCATCGAAATTAAGTTACATTCATCAAATACATCCAAAATAACTTAAATTCACTTTATTCATCGAAATTAAGTTATATTCATCAAATAAATCGAAAATAACTTAAATTCACTTTATTCATCGAAATTAAGTTATATTCATCGAGTACATCCAAAATAACTTAAATTCACTTTATTCATCGAAATTAAGTTACATTCATCAAATACATCCAAAATAACTTAAATTCACTTTATTCATCGAAATTAAGTTATATTCATCAAATAAATCGAAAATAACTTAAATTCACTTTATTCATCGAAATTAAGTTATATTCATCGAGTACATCCAAAATAACTTAAATTCACTTTATTCATCAAAATTAAGTTATATTCATCAAATACATCGAAAATAACTTAAATTCACTTTATTCATCGAGTACATCCAAAATAACTTAAATTCACTTTATTAATCGAAATTAAGTTATATTCATCAAATATATCCAAAATAACTTAAATTCACTTTATTCATCGAAATTAAGTTATATTCATCGAGTACATCCAAAATAACTTAAATTCACTTAATTCATCGAAGTTAAGTTATATTCATCGAGTACATCCAAAATAACTTAAATTCACTTTATTCATCAAAATTAAGTTATATTCATCAAATACATCGAAAATAACTTAAATTCACTTTATTCATCGAAATTAAGTTATATTCATCGAGTACATCCAAAATAACTTAAATTCACTTTATTCATCGAAATTAAGTTATATTCATCGAGTACATCCAAAATAACTTAAATTCACTTTATTCATCAAAATTAAGTTATATTCATCAAATACATCGAAAATAACTTAAATTCACTTTATTCATCGAGTACATCCAAAATAACTTAAATTCACTTTATTAATCGAAATTAAGTTATATTCATCAAATATATCCAAAATAACTTAAATTCACTTTATTCATCGAAATTAAGTTATATTCATCGAGTACATCCAAAATAACTTAAATTCACTTTATTCATCGAAGTTAAGTTATATTCATCGAGTACATCCAAAATAACTTAAATTCACTTTATTCATCAAAATTAAGTTATATTCATCAAATACATCGAAAATAACTTAAATTCACTTTATTCATCGAAATTAAGTTATATTCATCGAGTACATCCAAAATAACTTAAATTCACTTTATTCATCGAAATTAAGTTATATTCATCAAATACATCGAAAATAACTTAAATTCACTTTATTCATCGAAATTAAGTTACATTCATCAAATACATTCAAAATAACTTAAATTCACTTTATTCATCGAAATTAAGTTATATTCATCGAGTACATCCAAAATAACTTAAATTCACTTTATTCATCGAAATTAAGTTATATTCATCAAATACATCGAAAATAACTTAAATTCACTTTATTCATCGAAATTAAGTTACATTCATCAAATACATCCAAAATAACTTAAATTCACTTTATTCATCGAAATTAAGTTACATTCATCAAATACATCCAAAATAACTTAAATTCACTTTATTCATCGAAATTAAGTTATATTCATCGAGTACATCCAAAATAACTTAAATTCACTTTATTCATCGAAATTAAGTTATATTCATCAAATACATCGAAAATAACTTAAATTCACTTTATTCATCGAAATTAAGTTACATTCATCAAATACATCCAAAATAACTTAAATTCACTTTATTCATCGAAATTAAGTTACATTCATCAAATACATCCAAAATAACTTAAATTCACTTTATTCATCGAAATTAAGTTATATTCATCAAATACATCCAAAATAACTTAAATTCACTTTATTCATCGAAATTAAGTTACATTCATCAAATACATCCAAAATAACTTAAATTCACTTTATTCATCGAAATTAAGTTATATTCATCAAATAAATCGAAAATAACTTAAATTCACTTTATTCATCGAAATTAAGTTATATTCATCGAGTACATCCAAAATAACTTAAATTCACTTTATTCATCGAAATTAAGTTACATTCATCAAATACATCCAAAATAACTTAAATTCACTTTATTCATCGAAATTAAGTTATATTCATCAAATAAATCGAAAATAACTTAAATTCACTTTATTCATCGAAATTAAGTTATATTCATCGAGTACATCCAAAATAACTTAAATTCACTTTATTCATCAAAATTAAGTTATATTCATCAAATACATCGAAAATAACTTAAATTCACTTTATTCATCGAGTACATCCAAAATAACTTAAATTCACTTTATTAATCGAAATTAAGTTATATTCATCAAATATATCCAAAATAACTTAAATTCACTTTATTCATCGAAATTAAGTTATATTCATCGAGTACATCCAAAATAACTTAAATTCACTTAATTCATCGAAGTTAAGTTATATTCATCGAGTACATCCAAAATAACTTAAATTCACTTTATTCATCAAAATTAAGTTATATTCATCAAATACATCGAAAATAACTTAAATTCACTTTATTCATCGAAATTAAGTTATATTCATCGAGTACATCCAAAATAACTTAAATTCACTTTATTCATCGAAATTAAGTTATATTCATCAAATACATCGAAAATAACTTAAATTCACTTTATTCATCGAAATTAAGTTACATTCATCAAATACATTCAAAATAATTTAAATTCACTTTATTCATCGAAATTAAGTTATATTCATCGAGTACATCCAAAATAACTTAAATTCACTTTATTCATCGAAATTAAGTTATATTCATCAAATACATCGAAAATAACTTAAATTCACTTTATTCATCGAAATTAAGTTACATTCATCAAATACATCCAAAATAACTTAAATTCACTTTATTCATCGAAATTAAGTTACATTCATCAAATACATCCAAAATAACTTAAATTCACTTTATTCATCGAAATTAAGTTATATTCATCAAATACATCCAAAATAACTTAAATTCACTTTATTCATCGAAATTAAGTTACATTCATCAAATACATCCAAAATAACTTAAATTCACTTTATTCATCGAAATTAAGTTATATTCATCAAATATATCGAAAATAACTTAAATTCACTTTATTCATCGAAATTAAGTTATATTCATCAAATACATCCAAAATAACTTAAATTCACTTTATTCATCGAAATTAAGTTACATTCATCGAGTACATCCAAAATAACTTAAATTCACTTTATTCATCGAAATTAAGTTATATTCATCAAATACATCCAAAATAACTTAAATTCACTTTATTCATCGAGTACATCCAAAATAACTTAAATTCACTTTATTAATCGAAATTAAGTTATATTCATCAAATATATCCAAAATAACTTAAATTCACTTTATTCATCGAAATTAAGTTATATTCATCGAGTACATCCAAAATAACTTAAATTCACTTTATTCATCGAAATTAAGTTATATTCATCGAGTACATCCAAAATAACTTAAATTCACTTTATTCATCAAAATTAAGTTATATTCATCAAATACATCGAAAATAACTTAAATTCGCTTTATTCATCGAAATTAAGTTATATTCATCGAGTACATCCAAAATAACTTAAATTCACTTTATTCATCGAAATTAAGTTATATTCATCAAATACATCGAAAATAACTTAAATTCACTTTATTCATCGAAATTAAGTTACATTCATCAAATACATCCAAAATAACTTAAATTCACTTTATTCATCGAAATTAAGTTATATTCATCGAGTACATCCAAAATAACTTAAATTCACTTTATTCATCGAAATTAAGTTATATTCATCAAATACATCGAAAATAACTTAAATTCACTTTATTCATCGAAATTAAGTTACATTCATCAAATACATCCAAAATAACTTAAATTCACTTTATTCATCGAAATTAAGTTACATTCATCAAATACATCCAAAATAACTTAAATTCACTTTATTCATCGAAATTAAGTTATATTCATCAAATACATCCAAAATAACTTAAATTCACTTTATTCATCGAAATTAAGTTACATTCATCAAATACATCCAAAATAACTTCAATTCACTTTATTCATCGAAATTAAGTTATATTCATCAAATAAATCGAAAATAACTTAAATTCACTTTATTCATCGAAATTAAGTTATATTCATCGAGTACATCCAAAATAACTTAAATTCACTTTATTCATCGAAATTAAGTTACATTCATCAAATACATCCAAAATAACTTAAATTCACTTTATTCATCGAAATTAAGTTATATTCATCAAATAAATCGAAAATAACTTAAATTCACTTTATTCATCGAAATTAAGTTATATTCATCGAGTACATCCAAAATAACTTAAATTCACTTTATTCATCAAAATTAAGTTATATTCATCAAATACATCGAAAATAACTTAAATTCACTTTATTCATCGAGTACATCCAAAATAACTTAAATTCACTTTATTAATCGAAATTAAGTTATATTCATCAAATATATCCAAAATAACTTAAATTCACTTTATTCATCGAAATTAAGTTATATTCATCGAGTACATCCAAAATAACTTAAATTCACTTTATTCATCGAAGTTAAGTTATATTCATCGAGTACATCCAAAATAACTTAAATTCACTTTATTCATCAAAATTAAGTTATATTCATCAAATACATCGAAAATAACTTAAATTCACTTTATTCATCGAAATTAAGTTATATTCATCGAGTACATCCAAAATAACTTAAATTCACTTTATTCATCGAAATTAAGTTATATTCATCAAATACATCGAAAATAACTTAAATTCACTTTATTCATCGAAATTAAGTTACATTCATCAAATACATTCAAAATAACTTAAATTCACTTTATTCATCGAAATTAAGTTATATTCATCGAGTACATCCAAAATAACTTAAATTCACTTTATTCATCGAAATTAAGTTATATTCATCAAATACATCGAAAATAACTTAAATTCACTTTATTCATCGAAATTAAGTTACATTCATCAACTACATCCAAAATAACTTAAATTCACTTTATTCATCGAAATTAAGTTACATTCATCAAATACATCCAAAATAACTTAAATTCACTTTATTCATCGAAATTAAGTTATATTCATCAAATACATCCAAAATAACTTAAATTCACTTTATTCATCGAAATTAAGTTACATTCATCAAATACATCCAAAATAACTTAAATTCACTTTATTCATCGAAATTAAGTTATATTCATCAAATAAATCGAAAATAACTTAAATTCACTTTATTCATCGAAATTAAGTTATATTCATCAAATACATCCAAAATAACTTAAATTCACTTTATTCATCGAAATTAAGTTATATTCATCGAGTACATCCAAAATAACTTAAATTCACTTTATTCATCGAAATTAAGTTATATTCATCAAATACATCGAAAATAACTTAAATTCACTTTATTCATCGAAATTAAGTTACATTCATCAAATACATCCAAAATAACTTAAATTCACTTTATTCATCGAAATTAAGTTATATTCATCGAGTACATCCAAAATAACTTAAATTCACTTTATTCATCGAAATTAAGTTATATTCATCAAATACATCGAAAATAACTTAAATTCACTTTATTCGTCGAAATTAAGTTACATTCATCAAATACATCCAAAATAACTTAAATTCACTTTATTCATCGAAATTAAGTTACATTCATCAAATACATCCAAAATAACTTAAATTCACTTTATTCATCGAAATTAAGTTTTTTTTTTTTTTTTTTATGTGGCAGTGCTAAACTCAGGAATCACCCTTTGTACTACTAGTCCGTCATGTCGTTTGTCACGTCATGGTGCAATGTCTAGCAGCAAGCTTAGTACGGGGGGGAATAGGTTAAGGGTTATGGGGGAGTGGGGGGAATAGGTTAAGGGTTATGGGGGTGTGAAGGGGTGTTGAAGAAGGTGGCGATGAACCCCGCGTTTGAACTCTTGGATGTTATAGGAGCTCGGAAATACTGACTGAGAGAGATTATTCCACAGTCGAGTTCTATTAACAAACGAATTCATATCTTGTTGAGTGCGTGAAAGGGGGAGTTGTAGGTAAAGGGAATGAGACGAGTGGGCTAATCTGGTGTTGCGGTTATAAGATTGCCGTGGAGGCAGGAGAGCGTTTATTTCGGAGGAACAGTCGCTATAATAGTAGCGATAAAATTTTGTTAGTGCTGCTACATTCCTACGGTGGCTCAAGGGGTCGATGGTGGAGCAGGCGGTGTCGTCATCAATTAATTTAAGGGCCTTTTTTGGACCTTATCTAACCATGCCAAGGTGGTTATCGACGCGCCGCCCCAGACGAGGGAGTTATATTCGAGAAGAGGCCGAATGTAGGATTTATAAATTACAGCACGGGCCGATGGCTGGAGGAGGAACTTGCACCTCTTAAGAAATCCCAAGCACTGGGATGCTTGTTTGGCGATTTGGAATATGTGGTCATTCCATCGCAAGTCTTTGGCTAATGTCACGCCTAAGATGTGTAGGGATGGGTCGGCCTTTACTTCCACGCCATCCACTGTCAAGGATGGTGAGGTGTTGATCTTCTTCTTGGATATAAGACAGTACTTGGTTTTGGAGGGGTTGAATTCGACACGATTCTTTTTTCCCCACTCTATAATAAGTTCAATGTCGTTATTAATAGAGTTGAACATTACTTCACGATCATCAAGACAGGATCTGGCATGAGTCTGTCTTGTATCGTAGCTGTAAGAGTAACGCAGGGTACCGTCGTCAGCGAAGCTGAGAAGTGGGTTGGAGGGGATTGAAAGTAGATCATTTATAAAGATAAGAAATAGGGCTGGTGATAAAGTTGACCCTTGGGGGACCCCCGCAGAGATAGGGTGGGGTTCGGATTTGATGCCATCCAATACTACCTTAATTGAACGGCCGGAAAGGAAATTCTCAATCCATTTTTGTAAAAGTGAGTCGATTCCAATAGCTTTGAGTTTAGCTAACAAGGCTAAGTGCCAAACTCTATCAAAAGCCTTGGAGATATCCAAAGCAACCAGACTGGATTCACCTGATCCATGCAAACTTCGGCTGAGGTGTTCTGTAAGACAAACTAAAAGATCACCAGTGGATCTTCTGTGTCGGAAGCCATACTGTCTGTCGTTTATGAGTAGGTTGGATTCTAGATATCCCATAAGTTTTTTGTTGATTATTGTCTCCATTGTTTTGGAGAGAATAGAAGTAATTGCTATTGGGCGGTAGTTAGAGGGGTCGCTGGAGTCACCTTTTTTCGGTATTGGCTGTACATGGGCAAGTTTCCAAGAGTCTGGATAGACTCCAGAAGAGTATGATAGGGCAAAAAGTTTGCGCAGAGGTTTAGCCAAAGGTGAGGCGCATTGTTTTAATACGATAGGGGGTATATTATCGGGTCCAGTGGATTTATTGATATCGAGCTCCTTGAGGCACCTTGACACCTCGCGAGTCCTGAAGAAAACCCTGTCCATTAAATGAGCGCTGTGCTCGAGAACCGGGGGTAGCATATCAATTTGGGGTAAAGAAGAATTGGAAGCAAACAGAGATGCTAATAAATCGGCCTTGGATTTTCTGTCTGTTATCACCTTCTCATCGTGGATGAATGAAGGAGTTGTGGATGAAGTGAAATTCTTCTTAATGGAGCTTACCAAGGACCAGAAGTTCTTGCTACCAGAGGTTGCATTAAAGAGTTTACTTCTCAACTTGTTGTCAAATGAATTTTTGACATTCCTGATGGTGACTCTACAGGAATTTCTTAGTTTTATATACTCTACACGGAGCGATTCACTAGGGGAGCTCTTGTAAGCTCGAAAGGCGGCTTCTTTATTTCTGATTGCATTCATGCACTCCTGATTAAACCATCTGTTGGGCCTAACCTTCACAGATTTGGTAGAATGAGGAATGAACAAATGCATTCCTGCCTGTATGATCCTAGAGATACGGATAGCGGCAGAGTTGACGTTTTTGTTTCGGAAACACTGGTTCCAGTCAGTAGATTGGAAAAAATTAATAAGCCCCAGCCAATTGGCCTTCCCATAATGCCATACAGTTCTTTTAACTGGTTTGGGAGGGGTGGGAAATTTGAATGGGAAACTAGCGCTAACTAAGGAGTGGTCCGAATTGCCGAGAGGTAAATCAACTTCAACAGAGTAACGCACTGGATGAGAAGTTAAAAAAAGATCAAGGAGATAGGTTCCTTGATCAGCAAAATCAGGGACTCTTGTGGGACGATCCACAATTTGATGCAAATTATTGGCGTCTGCAAAGAGCTCGACGTCCTTGCCAGAAACACTGGTGCCATTTGAGTAAGTCAGCCATTTTGCGTTGTGAACATTGAAATCACCCGCAACGATGATTTCACACTCCGGACTGGACGACAAAAATCCCAAGATTTGTTCGGAAATGGTATCAAAAGATGAAGTGGAGGCTTCGTTACTTATGTTAGGACTTCTGTATAGGAAGCAGAAGAATATGATGTGGCTTTGGAATATGATTTTAACCCAAAGATAGTGTTGAAATCTGAAGTCGTGTTTGAGAATATTTTACAATAAGCCACGTCATCCCTAACAAATATGGCAATACCCCTATGGGGGGAGAGATTGTGCACTAAAGTGTACCCCGACACCTGGTAATGACCTAAGTCAGTATCGGGTGATATTTGGGTTTCACTAAGTGCGAAGATTGGGGGTTTATAAGTCGATAAGTGGCACTCAACAAAAGAAAACTTCGCATGAAGTCCACGAATGTTACAAAAGTTACATTCATCAAATACATCCAAAATAACTTAAATTCACTTTATTCATCGAAATTAAGTTACATTCATCGAGTACATCCAAAATAACTTAAATTCACTTTATTCATCGAAATTAAGTTATATTCATCAAATAAATCGAAAATAACTTAAATTCACTTTATTCATCGAAATTAAGTTATACTCATCGAGTACATCCAAAATAACTTAAATTCACTTTATTCATCGAAATTAAGTTATATTCATCAAATACATCGAAAATAACTTAAATTCACTTTATTCATCGAAATTAAGTTACATTCATCAAATACATCCAAAATAACTTAAATTCACTTTATTCATCGAAATTAAGTTATATTCATCAAATACATCCAAAATAACTTAAATTCACTTTATTCATCGAAATTAAGTTATATTCATCAAATACATCCAAAATAACTTAAATTCACTTTATTCATCGAAATTAAGTTATATTCATCGAGTACATCCAAAATAACTTAAATTCACTTTATTCATCGAAATTAAGTTATATTCATCAAATACATCGAAAATAACTTAAATTCACTTTATTCATCGAAATTAAGTTATATTCATCAAATAAATCGAAAATTACTTAAATTCACTTTATTCATCGAAATTAAGTTATATTCATCAAATACATCCAAAATAACTTAAATTCACTTTATTCATCGAAATTAAGTTACATTCATCAAATACATCCAAAATAACTTAAATTCACTTTATTCATCGAAATTAAGTTAAGTACATTCATCAAATACATCCAAAATAACTTAAATTCACTTTATTCATCGAAATTAAGTTGCATTCATCAAATACATCCAAAATAACTTAAATTCACTTTATTCATCGAAATTAAGTTATATTCATCGAGTACATCCAAAATAACTTAAATTCACTTTATTCATCGAAATTAAGTTATATTCATCAAATACATCGAAAATAACTTAAATTCACTTTATTCATCGAAATTAAGTTACATTCATCAAATACATCCAAAATAACTTAAATTCACTTTATTCATCGAAATTAAGTTACATTCATCAAATACATCCAAAATAACTTAAATTCACTTTATTCATCGAAATTAAGTTACATTCATCGAGTACATCCAAAATAACTTAAATTCACTTTATTCATCGAAATTAAGTTACATTCATCGAGTACATCCAAAATAACTTAAATTCGCTTTATTCATCGAAATGAAGTTACATTCATCAAATACTTCCAAAATAACTTAAATTCACTTTATTCATCGAAATTAAGTTTTATTCATCAAATACATCCAAAATAACTTAAATTCACTTTATTCGTCGAAATTAAGTTATATTCATCAAATACATCGAAAATAACTTAAATTCACTTTATTCATCGAAATTAAGTTACATTCATCAAATACATCCAAAATAACTTAAATTCACTTTATTCATCGAAATTAAGTTACATTCATCAAATACATCCAAAATAACTTAAATTCACTTTATTCATCGAAATTAAGTTACATTCATCAAATACATCTAAAATAACTTAAATTCACTTTATTCATCGAAATTAAGTTATATTCATCAAATACATCCAAAATAACTTAAATTCACTTTATTCATCGAAATTAAGTTATATTCATCAAATACATCCAAAATAACTTAAATTCACTTTATTCATCGAAATTAAGTTATATTCATCGAGTACATCCAAAATAACTTAAATTCACTTTATTCATCGAAATTAAGTTATATTCATAAAATACATCGAAAATAACTTAAATTCACTTTATTCATCGAAATTAAGTTACATTCATCAAATACATCCAAAATAACTTAAATTCACTTTATTCATCGAAATTAAGTTACATTCATCAAATGCATCCAAAATAACTTAAATTCACTTTATTCATCGAAATTAAGTTACATTCATCAAATACATCCAAAATAACTTAAATTCACTTTATTCATCGAAATTAAGTTACATTCATCGAGTACATCCAATGTAACTTAAATTCACTTTATTCATCGAAATTAAGTGATATTCATCGAGTACATCCAAAATAACTTAAATTCACTTTATTCATCGAAATTAAGTTACATTCATCAAATACTTCCAAAATAACTTAAATTCACTTTATTCATCGAAATTAAGTTATATTCATCAAATACATCCAAAATAACTTAAATTCACTTTATTCGTCGAAATTAAGTTATATTCATCAAATACATCGAAAATAACTTAAATTCACTTTATTCATCGAAATTAAGTTACATTCATCAAATACATCCAAAATAACTTACATTCACTTTATTCATCGAAATTAAGTTACATTCATCAAATACATCCAAAATAACTTAAATTCACTTTATTCATCGAAATTAAGTTATATTCATCAAATACATCCAAAATAACTTAAATTCACTTTATTCATCGACATTAAGTTATATTCATCGAGTACATCCAAAATAACTTAAATTCACTTTATTCATCGAAATTAAGTTATATTCATAAAATACATCGAAAATAACTTAAATTCACTTTATTCATCGAAATTAAGTTACATTCATCAAATACATCCAAAATAACTTAAATTCACTTTATTCATCGAAATTAAGTTACATTCATCAAATGCATCCAAAATAACTTAAATTCACTTTATTCATCGAAATTAAGTTACATTCATCAAATACATCCAAAATAACTTAAATTCACTTTATTCATCGAAATTAAGTTACATTCATCGAGTACATCCAAAATAACTTAAATTCACTTTATTCATCGAAATTAAGTTATATTCATCGAGTACATCCAAAATAACTTAAATTCACTTTATTCATCGAAATTAAGTTACATCCCAGCTAGCACAGATTTAAATTTGTAACAAAAATATGTTACAATTGGGTTGTAATCTAGCTTTTTTAAACAAATTTAGTTAAATATAGGTTATATGAGTGTTTCGAATTGGAGATATGCAACAAATCATTCGGTTCAGTTACGCTCCAGTTTTAATTTTGTTACAAAAGGTTCCATAAAAGTAGCAAAACAAGAAGTCATATTTAAGTTAAATTAACGTCACGAAAACATTTCGTTTTGCAGCACATCTTAAAAATATAAATGTATTGTAACTGTCACAAATAGAATAACTAGTTAGCAACCTTAATGGGATTAAGTTTCTATATGTTTTATCATGTTACTTTAAAGTCACTACAGCTAAATGTTCAAAACTTCGGGTTGAAGATGTTTTTATTAAGCTATAGTGAAGTCCGTGTGACTCTAAAATGTCAAAGTAAAAGTACCAATTGAATTGTTTGGTGACACTTTGAAAATGCAAAAGATTAAATTTGATTTATCGTCTTGGAGAAGAATTAAAAGTAATGGATAAATAAAAATATTGATGAACAAAGCACTTTATTTCTTTACATTTTACATTTTTTATTCTTTTTGTATTAACGTGCATAAAATAAAAAACTTCGCTTAAACTTACACACAAACGTTAAACGTGTTCAATTTGCACGACATTTTCAATGGCTTGTTGTGAGAAAGGCCCGGTAGCTTCTTTAAAATATTGCGTAAGGAAGCAATCAAGCAATTTTTAGTAACTCCATAAATGTTACCGATGGCTTCGGCCTGGGCTTTTACTTTCTCAGCAACTTTATTTAATTGAGCCTGCAATCCACTTACTATATTATTCATGTTCACAACTGTTCTAACCATTTCTCAATAGTCCTGTTGGAGATTGGATTTGTCTCTGTGCTTGACCGTAACAGTGTCTCATTATTTGGAGGAATCAAAATGGTGGTACCATCGGCGGTAGCTTGTATCGAATAACCTGAATAACTGAGAATTTTTCCAGATTCGTTGTCAATTTCGTGATCAGATATGTGCACTGGTTGTGTGTTGACATATCGTTCATCGGATTCGAATTCAACTTCCATTTCTTCTATGGTTACTTCCGCTTGTTTGATTATTTTGGTTGATGGTGGTGCCGTAGCCAGCAATGAATCCTATATGATTTCGATTTGATTTAGTTTGAATTGAATTTTTATTTTCAAATAAATATTTCAACTTACCGGAGGCACTACACTCGGCTTCATCAACGAATATTGCTGTGCCCGTGGCAATAATTTTGGTGTTGGCATCAAATTTTTTTTAATCTGGTTAAATGATCTGTCTCGCTTGCCTCTTCACTGCTTCCACCGCTATTATTTTTTAAGTGGAAGTCAACCATGGATTCGGCGTAGTCAAATGATAAATCCGTATGCCACACTTTTTTTAGGTTTCTTGGGATCCAATCTGGTGCGTATGTTGAGTTCACATTTAATAATTCCGCTTATGAGCGAATTCGTGGGTAATATACAATTTTATTTTGGTTTTCAGCAGCGCCACAAAAAATTCGGTGATGCTTGTCGATTTTTTTTGTAAGCTTCGACTACCATTTTTCTGTTATTTTTTCTTACTATTCTAACTTAAACTTGCAATTCCTACGTTTTTGTCGTACTCTTTTCGGCGCTAAACTGACACTTGAGATTTAAAAAATTTACAACATATTTCTCGCAACCGCAACTGAATAATAACTTATTTTCTATGTTATTACAACATGTTGCGAGAGTTAGTTACATAACCGCTGCAGTGAGGTTATAATTAAGTTGAAATGACTTAATAAAAAGCGGGTTGAGCAGTGTAATTAACGAAATTTAGTTTGTTACAAGAACGCTACAGTGAGGTTTTTCTGCAGTTGTAAGAATTTGGACAAAATCTGTCTAAAATCTCTATGATCGACATATTTTTTGTAGTTCTACTTTTTTCCTACACAATGCAGTTTTATTTGAAAAAAGTCAAATGCGATTTTCTATAGAATTTTATATTTCCTATAAGAATTTTCGGTGCAATATGTGCACTACGAACTTAAAAAATTGTGTTTAGCTATATTTTTCATATTTCCATGCTTATATTTAAATTTGGAAATTTTATTAATTTCTCAATTATTTTAAAATTTTCATTTTTTGGGTAGCGCGTGAATTTTCACCTGGTAAAACAGCCACATTCATCGACAAAATGGCATTCGCTCTAAAAGTTTGGTGTATAAATCATGCAATTTTTCAATTTCAAAGTACATACATAAAAGTCTTGTCTTTTCTTTACCTTCCATTTATGACTCTGACTTTTGAAACACACTTAAAATAACATCATTAGTTAAATGGTAATCATGTAAAGGAATACTTGCAAAAAACATTTTCAAAACATTCTAAAGACATATTTTATCCAAGATAACTTCTATATAACAAAACGTTTTGCGCCGAAGATCTTAATTTTCTTAATTTGCAACTTCTGTCGTTATTGATACGTGCAAATATCATTGATATAACATACCTGCGATTTATTTTTTGCTACAAATACATATTACAATTGTTGGATTAACGTAGTAATTAGATTTAAAACAAAACTACAACACATTTGTAGCCTCATTGCTACCAAAGTTGTTACGAAATAAGCGTTAAAAATCTGCTTTTTCAGTCACAATGGAGCTACAGTTGCATTACATATCTTATCTTGCGATTCTTTTACTTGTAGAATTAACTCCATTGCTACTAGTTTGTGTTAGCTGGGATTCATCAAAAACATCCAAAATAACTTAAATTCGATTTATTCATCGAAATTAAGTTACATTCATCAAATACATCCAAAATAACTTAAATTCACTTTATTCATCGAAATTAAGTTACATTCATCGAGTACATCCAAAATAACTTAAATTCACTTTATTCATCGAAATTAAGTTATATTCATCGAGTACATCCAAAATAACTTAAATTCACTTTATTCATCGAAATTAAGTTATATTCATCAAATACATCGAAAATAACTTAAATTCACTTTATTCATCGAAATTAAGTTATATTCATCGAGTACATCCAAAATAACTTAAATTCACTTTATTCATCGAAATTAAGTTATATTCATCAAATACATCGAAAATAACTTAAATTCACTTTATTCATCGAAATTAAGTTATATTCATCGAGTACATCCAAATAACTTAAATTCACTTTATTCATCGAAATTAAGTTACATTCATCAAATACATCCAAAATAACTTAAATTCACTTTATTCATCGAAATTAAGTTACATTCATCAAATACATCCAAAATAACTGAAATTCACTTTATGCATCGAAATTAAGTTACATTCATCGAGTACATCCAAAATAACTTAAATTCACTTTATTCATCGAAATTAAGTTATATTCATCGAGTACATCCAAAATAACTTAAATCCGCTTTATTCATCAAAATTAAGTTACATTCATCAAATACATCGAAAATAACTTAAATTCACTTTATTCATCGAAATTAAGTTACATTCATCAAATACATCCAAAATAACTTAAATTCACTTTATTCATCGAAATTAAGTTATATTCATCGAGTACATCCAAAATAACTCAAATTCGCTTTATTCATCGAAATTAAGTTACATTCATCAAATACATCGAAAATAACTTAAATTCACTTTATTCATCGAAATTAAGTTATATTCATCGAGTACATCCAAAATAACTTAAATTCACTTTATTCATCGAAATTAAGTAACATTCATCAAATACATCCAAAATAACTTAAATTCACTTTATTCATCGAAATTAAGTTACATTCATCAAATACATCGAAAATAACTTAAATTCACTTTATTCATCGAAATTAAGTTATATTAATCAAATACATCCAAAATAACTTAAATTCACTTTATTCGTCGAAATTAAGTTATATTCATCAAATACATCGAAAATAACTTAAATTCACTTTATTCATCGAAATTAAGTTATATTCATCGAGTACATCCAAAATAACTTAAATTCACTTTATTCATCGAAATTAAGTTACATTCATCAAATACATCCAAAATAACTTAAATTCACTTTATTCATCGAAATTAAGTTACATTCATCAAATACATCCAAAATAACTTAAATTCACTTTATTCATCGAAATTAAGTTACATTCATCGAGTACATCCAAAATAACTTAAATTCACTTTATTCATCGAAATTAAGTTATATTCATCGAGTACATCCAAAATAACTTAAATTCACTTTATTCATCGAAATTAAGTTATATTCATCGAGTACATCCAAAATAACTTAAATTCACTTTATTCATCGAAATTAAGTTACATTCATCAAATACATCCAAAATAACTTAAATTCACTTTATTCATCGAAATTAAGTTATATTCATCAAATAAATCGAAAATAACTTAAATTCACTTTATTCATCGAAATTAAGTTATATTCATCAAATACATCGAAAATAACTTAAATTCACTTTATTCATCGAAATTAAGTTATATTCATCGAGTACATCCAAAATAACTTAAATTCACTTTATTCATCGAAATTAAGTTATATTCATCGAGTACATCCAAAATAACTTAAATTCACTTTATTCATCGAAATTAAGTTATATTCATCGAGTACATCCAAAATAACTTAAATTCCACTTTATTCATCGAAATTAAGTTACATTCATCAAATACATCCAAAATAACTTAAATTCACTTTATTCATCGAAATTAAGTTATATTCATCGAGTACATCCAAAATAACTTAAATTCGCTTTATTCAACGAAATTAAGTTACATTCATCAAATACATCGAAAATAACTTAAATTCACTTTATTCATCGAAATTAAGTTATATTCATCGAGTACATCCAAAATAACTTAAATTCACTTTATTCATCGAAATTAAGTAACATTCATCAAATACATCCAAAATAACTTAAATTCACTTTATTCATCGAAATTAAGTTACATTCATCAAATACATCGAAAATAACTTAAATTCACTTTATTCATCGAAATTAAGTTATATTAATCAAATACATCCAAAATAACTTAAATTCACTTTATTCGTCGAAATTAAGTTATATTCATCAAATACATCGAAAATAACTTAAATTCACTTTATTCATCGAAATTAAGTTATATTCATCGAGTACATCCAAAATAACTTAAATTCACTTTATTCATCGAAATTAAGTTACATTCATCAAATACATCCAAAATAACTTAAATTCACTTTATTCATCGAAATTAAGTTACATTCATCAAATACATCCAAAATAACTTAAATTCACTTTATTCATCGAAATTAAGTTACATCCATCGAGTACATCCAAAATAACTTAAATTCACTTTATTCATCGAAATTAGGTTATATTCATCGAGTACATCCAAAATAACTTAAATTCACTTTATTCATCGAAATTAAGTTACATTCATCAAATACATCCAAAATAACTTAAATTCACTTTATTCATCGAAATTAAGTTATATTCATCAAATACATCCAAAATAACTTAAATTCACTTTATTCATCGAAATTAAGTTATATTCATCGAGTACATCCAAAATAACTTAAATTCACTTTATTCATCGAAATTAAGTTATATTCATCAAATACATCGAAAATAACTTAAATTCACTTTATTCATCGAAATTAAGTTATATTCATCGAGTACATCCAAAATAACTTAAATTCACTTTATTCATCGAAATTAAGTTATATTCATCAAATACATCGAAAATAACTTAAATTCACTTTATTCATCGAAATTAAGTTATATTCATCGAGTACATCCAAAATAACTTAAATTCACTTTATTCATCGAAATTAAGTTACATTCATCAAATACATCCAAAATAACTTAAATTCACTTTATTCATCGAAATTAAGTTATATTCATCAAATACATCCAAAATAACTTAAATTCACTTTATTCATCGAAATTAAGTTATATTCATCAAATACATCGAAAATAACTTAAATTCACTTTATTCATCGAAATTAAGTTATATTCATCGAGTACATCCCATCCAAAATAACTTAAATTCACTTTATTCATCGAAATTAAGTTACGTTCATCAAATACATCCAAAATAACTTAAATTCACTTTATTCATCGAAATTAAGTTATATTCATCAAATACATCGAAAATAACTTAAACTCACTTTATTCATCGAAATTAAGTTACATTCATCGAGTACATCCAAAATAACTTAAATTCACTTTATTCATCGAAATTAAGTTATATTCATCGAGTACATCCAAAATAACTTAAATTCGCTTTATTCATCGAAATTAAGTTACATTCATCAAATACTTCCAAAATAACTTAAATTCACTTTATTCATCGAAATTAAGTTATAATCATCGAGTACATCCAAAATAACTTAAATTCACTTTATTTCATCGAAATTAAGTTATATTCATCGAGTACATCCAAAATAACTTAAATTCACTTTATTCATCGAAATTAAGTAACATTCATCAAATACATCCAAAATAACTTAAATTCACTTTATTCGTCGAAATTAAGTTATATTCATCAAATACATCGAAAATAACTTAAATTCGCTTTATTCATCGAAATTAAGTTATATTCATCGAGTACATCCAAAATAACTTAAATTCACTTTATTCATCGAAATTAAGTTATATTCATCAAATACATCCAAAATAACTTAAATTCACTTTATTCATCGAAATTAAGTTATATTCATCAAAAACATCCAAAATAACTTAAATTCACTTTATTCATCGAAATTAAGTTATATTCATCAAATACATCCAAAATAACTTAAATTCACTTTATTCATCGAAATTAAGTTATATTCATCGAGTACATCCAAAATTACTTAAATTCATTCACTTTATTCATCGAAATTAAGTTATATTCATCAAATACATCGAAAATAACTTAAATTCACTTTATTCATCGAAATTAAGTTATATTCATCAAATACATCGAAAATAATTTAAATTCACTTTATTCATCGAAATTAAGTTATATTCATCGAGTACATCCAAAATAACTTAAATTCACTTTATTCATCGAAATTAAGTTACATTCATCAAATACATCGAAAATAACTTAAATTCACTTTATTCATCGAAATTAAGTTATATTCATCGAGTACATCCAAAATAACTTAAATTCCACTTTATTCATCGAAATTAAGTTACATTCATCAAATACATCCAAAATAACTTAAATTCACTTTATTCATCGAAATTAAGTTATATTCATCGAGTACATCCAAAATAACTTAAATTCGCTTTATTCATCGAAATTAAGTTACATTCATCAAATACATCGAAAATAATTTAAATTCACTTTATTCATCGAAATTAAGTTATATTCATCGAGTACATCCAAAATAACTTAAATTCACTTTATTCATCGAAATTAAGTAACATTCATCAAATACATCCAAAATAACTTAAATTCACTTTATTCATCGAAATTAAGTTACATTCATCAAATACATCGAAAATAACTTAAATTCACTTTATTCATCGAAATTAAGTTATATTAATCAAATACATCCAAAATAACTTAAATTCACTTTATTCGTCGAAATTAAGTTATATTCATCAAATACATCGAAAATAACTTCAATTCACTTTATTCATCGAAATTAAGTTATATTCATCGAGTACATCCAAAATAACTTAAATTCACTTTATTCATCGAAATTAAGTTACATTCATCAAATACATCCAAAATAACTTAAATTCACTTTATTCATCGAAATTAAGTTACATTCATCAAATACATCCAAAATAACTTAAATTCACTTTATTCATCGAAATTAAGTTACATCCATCGAGTACATCCAAAATAACTTAAATTCACTTTATTCATCGAAATTAGGTTATATTCATCGAGTACATCCAAAATAACTTAAATTCACTTTATTCATCGAAATTAAGTTACATTCATCAAATACATCCAAAATAACTTAAATTCACTTTATTCATCGAAATTAAGTTATATTCATCAAATACATCCAAAATAACCTAAATTCACTTTATTCATCGAAATTAAGTTATATTCATCGAGTACATCCAAAATAACTTAAATTCACTTTATTCATCGAAATTAAGTTATATTCATCAAATACATCGAAAATAACTTAAATTCACTTTATTCATCGAAATTAAGTTATATTCATCGAGTACATCCAAAATAACTTAAATTCACTTTATTCATCGAAATTAAGTTATATTCATCAAATACATCGAAAATAACAATTCACTTTATTCATCGAAATTAAGTTATATTCATCGAGTACATCCAAAATAACTTAAATTCACTTTATTCATCGAAATTAAGTTACATTCATCAAATACATCCAAAATAACTTAAATTCACTTTATTCATCGAAATTAAGTTATATTCATCAAATACAACCAAAATAACTTAAATTCACTTTATTCATCGAAATTAAGTTATATTCATCAAATACATCGAAAATAACTTAAATTCACTTTATTCATCGAAATTAAGTTATATTCATCGAGTACATCCAAAATAACTTAAATTCACTTTATTCATCGAAATTAAGTTACGTTCATCAAATACATCCAAAATAACTTAAATTCACTTTATTCATCGAAATTAAGTTATATTCATCAAATACATCGAAAATAACTTAAACTCACTTTATTCATCGAAATTAAGTTACATTCATCGAGTACATCCAAAATAACTTAAATTCACTTTATTCATCGAAATTAAGTTATATTCATCGAGTACATCCAAAATAACTTAAATTCGCTTTATTCATCGAAATTAAGTTACATTCATCAAATACTTCCAAAATAACTTAAATTCCTTTTATTCATCGAAATTAAGTTATATTCATCGAGTACATCCAAAATAACTTAAATTCACTTTATTCATCGAAATTAAGTTATATTCATCGAGTACATCCAAAATAACTTAAATTCACTTTATTCATCGAAATTAAGTTATATTCATCAAATACATCCAAAATAACTTAAATTCACTTTATTCATCGAAATTAAGTTATATTCATCGAGTACATCCAAAATAACTTAAATTCACTTTATTCATCGAAATTAAGTAACATTCATCAAATACATCCAATATAACTTAAATTCACTTTATTCGTCGAAATTAAGTTATATTCATCAAATACATCGAAAATAACTTAAATTCACTTTATTCATCGAAATTAAGTTATATTCATCGGGTACATCCAAAATAACTTAAATTCACTTTATTCATCGAAATTAAGTTACATTCATCGAGTACATCCAAAATAACTTAAATTCACTTTATTCATCGAAATTAAGTTATATTCATCAAATACATCCAAAATTACTTAAATTCATTCACTTTATTCATCGAAATTAAGTTATATTCATCAAATACATCGAAAATAACTTAAATTCACTTTATTCATCGAAATTAAGTTATATTCATCAAATACATCCAAAATAACTTAAATTCACTTTATTCATCGAAATTAAGTTATATTCATCGAGTACATCCAAAATAACTTAAATTCACTTTATTCATCGAAATTAAGTTATATTCATCAAATACATCCAAAATAACTTAAATTCACTTTATTCATCGAAATTAAGTTATATTCATCGAGTACATTCAAAATTACTTAAATTCATTCACTTTATTCATCGAAATTAAGTTATATTCATCAAATACATCGAAAATAACTTAAATTCACTTTATTCATCGAAATTAAGTTATATTCGTCAAATACATCCAAAATAACTTAAATTCACTTTATTCATCGAAATTAAGTTATATTCATCGAGTACATCCAAAATAACTTAAATTCACTTTATTCATCGAAATTAAGTTACATTCATCGAGTACATCCAAAATAACTTAAATTCACTTTATTCATCGAAATTAAGTAACATTCATCAAATACATCCAAAATAACTTAAATTCACTTTATTCGTCGAAATTAAGTAATATTCATCAAATACATCGAAAATAACTTAAATTCACTTTATTCATCGAAATTAAGTTATATTCATCGAGTACATCCAAAATAACTTAAATTCACTTTATTCATCGAAATTAAGTTATATTCATCAAATACATCCAAAATAACTTAAATTCACTTTATTCTTCGAAATTAAGTTATATTCATCAAATACATCCAAAATAACTTAAATTCACTTTATTCATCGAAATTAAGTTATATTCATCAAATACTTCCAAAATAACTTAAATTCACTTTATTCATCGAAATTAAGTTATATTCATCAAATACATCCAAAATAACTTAAATTCACTTTATTCGTCGAAATTAAGTTATATTCATCAAATACATCGAAAATATCTTAAATTCACTTTATTCATCGAAATTAAGTTATATTCATCGAGTACATCCAAAATAACTTAAATTCACTTTATTCATCGAAATTAAGTTACATTCATCAAATACATCCAAAATAACTTAAATTCACTTTATTCATCGAAATTAAGTTATATTCATCGAGTACATCCAAAATAACTTAAATTCACTTTATTCATCGAAATTAAGTTACAATATATTCATCAAATACATCCAAAATAACTTAAATTCACTTTATTCATCGAAATTAAGTTATATTCATCGAGTACATCCAAAATAACTTAAATTCACTTTATTCATCGAAATTAAGTTACATTCATCAAATACATCCAAAATAACTTAAATTCACTTTATTCATCGAAATTAAGTTATATTCATCGAGTACATCCAAAATAACTTAAATTCACTTTATTCATCGAAATTAAGTTATATTCATCAAATACATCGAAAATAACTTAAATTCACTTTATTCATCGAAATTAAGTTACATTCATCAAATACATCCAAAATAACTTAAATTCACTTTATTCATCGAAATTAAGTTACATTCATCAAATACATCCAAAATAACTTGAATTCACTTTATTCATCGAAATTAAGTTATACTCATCGAGTACATCCAAAATAACTTAAATTCACTTTATTCATCGAAATTAAGTTATATTCATCAAATACATCGAAAATAACTTAAATTCACTTTATTCATCGAAATTAAGTTACATTCATCGAGTACATCCAAAATAACTTAAATTCACTTTATTCATCGAAATTAAGTTATATTCAACAAATACATCCAAAATAACTTAAATTCACTTTATTCATCGAAATTAAGTTATATTCATCAAATACATCCAAAATAACTTAAATTCACTTTATTCATCGAAATTAAGTTATATTCATCGAGTACATCCAAAATAACTTAAATTCACTTTATTCATCGAAATTAAGTTATATTCATCAAATACATCGAAAATAACTTAAATTCACTTTATTCATCGAAATTAAGTTATATTCATCGAGTACATCCAAAATAACTTAAATTCACTTTATTCATCGAAATTAAGTTACATTCATCGAGTACATCCAAAATAACTTAAATTCCCTTTATTCATCGAAATTAAGTTATATTCATCAAATAAATCGAAAATAACTTAAATTCACTTTATTCATCGAAATTAAGTTATATTCATCGAGTACATCCAAAATAACTTAAATTCACTTTATTCATCGAAATTAAGTTATATTCATCAAATACATCGAAAATAACTTAAATTCACTTTATTCATCGAAATTAAGTTACATTCATCAAATACATCCAAAATAACTTAAATTCACTTTAATCATCGAAATTAAGTTATATTCATCAAATACATCCAAAATAACTTAAATTCACTTTATTCATCGAAATTAAGTTATATTCATCAAATACATCCAAAATAACTTAAATTCACTTTATTCATCGAAATTAAGTTATATTCATCGAGTACATCCAAAATAACTTAAATTCACTTTATTCATCGAAATTAAGTAACATTCATCAAATACATCCAAAATAACTTAAATTCACTTTATTCGTCGAAATTAAGTTATATTCATCAAATACATCCAAAATATCTTAAATTCACTTTATTCATCGAAATTAAGTTATATTCATCGAGTACATCCAAAATAACTTAAATTCACTTTATTCATCGAAATTAAGTTATATTCGTCAAATACATCCAAAATAACTTAAATTCACTTTATTCATCGAAATTAAGTTATATTCATCAAATACATCCAGAATAACTTAAATTCACTTTATTCATCGAAATTAAGTTATATTCATCAAAAACATCCAAAATAACTTAAATTCACTTTATTCATCGAAATTAAGTTATATTCATCGAGTACATCCAAAATTACTTAAATTCATTCACTTTATTCATCGAAATTAAGTTATATTCATCAAATACATCGAAAATAACTTAAATTCACTTTATTCATCGAAATTAAGTTATATTCATCAAATACATCCAAAATAACTTAAATTCACTTTATTCATCGAAATTAAGTTATATTCATCGAGTACATCCAAAATAACTTAAATTCACTTTATTCATCGAAATTAAGTTACATTCATCGAGTACATCCAAAATAACTTAAATTCACTTTATTCATCGAAATTAAGTAACATTCATCAAATACATCCAAAATAACTTAAATTCACTTTATTCGTCGAAATTAAGTAATATTCATCAAATACATCGAAAATAACTTAAATTCACTTTATTCATCGAAATTAAGTTATATTCATCGAGTACATCCAAAATAACTTAAATTCACTTTATTCATCGAAATTAAGTTATATTCATCAAATACATCCAAAATAACTTAAATTCACTTTATTCATCGAAATTAAGTTATATTCATCAAATACATCCAAAATAACTTAAATTCACTTTATTCATCGAAATTAAGTTATATTCATCAAATACATCCAAAATAACTTAAATTCACTTTATTCATCGAAATTAAGTTATATTCATCGAGTACATCCAAAATAACTTAAATTCACTTTATTCATCGAAATTAAGTTATATTCATCAAATACATCGAAAATAACTTAAATTCACTTTATTCATCGAAATTAAGTTATATTCATCAAATACATCCAAAATAACTTAAATTCACTTTATTCATCGAAATTAAGTTATATTCATCGAGTACATCCAAAATAACTTAAATTCACTTTATTCATCGAAATTAAGTTATATTCATCGAGTACATCCAAAATAACTTAAATTCACTTTATTCATCGAATTTAAGTTATATTCATCAAATACATCGAAAATAACTTAAATTCACTTTAATCATCGAAATTAAGTTATATTCATCAAATACATCCAAAATAACTTAAATTCACTTTATTCATCGAAATTAAGTTATATTCATCAAATACATCCAAAATAACTTAAATTCACTTTATTCATCGAAATTAAGTTATATTCATCGAGTACATCCAAAATAACTTAAATTCACTTTATTCATCGAAATTAAGTAACATTCATCAAATACATCCAAAATAACTTAAATTCACTTTATTCGTCGAAATTAAGTTATATTCATCAAATACATCCAAAATATCTTAAATTCACTTTATTCATCGAAATTAAGTTATATTCATCGAGTACATCCAAAATAACTTAAATTCACTTTATTCATCGAAATTAAGTTATATTCGTCAAATACATCCAAAATAACTTAAATTCACTTTATTCATCGAAATTAAGTTATATTCATCAAATACATCCAGAATAACTTAAATTCACTTTATTCATCGAAATTAAGTTATATTCATCAAAAACATCCAAAATAACTTAAATTCACTTTATTCATCGAAATTAAGTTATATTCATCGAGTACATCCAAAATTACTTAAATTCATTCACTTTATTCATCGAAATTAAGTTATATTCATCAAATACATCGAAAATAACTTAAATTCACTTTATTCATCGAAATTAAGTTATATTCATCAAATACATCCAAAATAACTTAAATTCACTTTATTCATCGAAATTAAGTTATATTCATCGAGTACATCCAAAATAACTTAAATTCACTTTATTCATCGAAATTAAGTTACATTCATCGAGTACATCCAAAATAACTTAAATTCACTTTATTCATCGAAATTAAGTAACATTCATCAAATACATCCAAAATAACTTAAATTCACTTTATTCGTCGAAATTAAGTAATATTCATCAAATACATCGAAAATAACTTAAATTCACTTTATTCATCGAAATTAAGTTATATTCATCGAGTACATCCAAAATAACTTAAATTCACTTTATTCATCGAAATTAAGTTATATTCATCAAATACATCCAAAATAACTTAAATTCACTTTATTCATCGAAATTAAGTTATATTCATCAAATACATCCAAAATAACTTAAATTCACTTTATTCATCGAAATTAAGTTATATTCATCAAATACATCCAAAATAACTTAAATTCACTTTATTCATCGAAATTAAGTTATATTCATCGAGTACATCCAAAATAACTTAAATTCACTTTATTCATCGAAATTAAGTTATATTCATCAAATACATCGAAAATAACTTAAATTCACTTTATTCATCGAAATTAAGTTATATTCATCAAATACATCCAAAATAACTTAAATTCACTTTATTCATCGAAATTAAGTTATATTCATCGAGTACATCCAAAATAACTTAAATTCACTTTATTCATCGAAATTAAGTTATATTCATCGAGTACATCCAAAATAACTTAAATTCACTTTATTCATCGAATTTAAGTTATATTCATCAAATACATCGAAAATAACTTAAATTCACTTTATTCATCGAAATTAAGTTATATTCATCGAGTACATCCAAAATAACTTAAATTCACTTTATTCATCGAAATTAAGTTATATTCATCAAATACATCGAAAATAACTTAAATTCACTTTATTCATCGAAATTAAGTTACATTCATCAAATACATCCAAAATAACTTAAATTCACTTTATTCATCGAAATTAAGTTACATTCATCAAATACATCCAAAATAACTTAAATTCACTTTATTCATCGAAATGAAGTTATATTCATCAAATAAATCGAAAATAACTTAAATTCACTTTATTCATCGAAATTAAGTTACAATATATTCATCAAATACATCCAAAATAACTTAAATTCACTTTATTCATCGAAATTAAGTTATATTCATCGAGTACATCCAAAATAACTTAAATTCACTTTATTCATCGAAATTAAGTTACATTCATCAAATACATCCAAAATAACTTAAATTCACTTTATTCATCGAAATTAAGTTATATTCATCGAGTACATCCAAAATAACTTAAATTCACTTTATTCATCGAAATTAAGTTATATTCATCAAATACATCGAAAATAACTTAAATTCACTTTATTCATCGAAATTAAGTTACATTCATCAAATACATCCAAAATAACTTAAATTCACTTTATTCATCGAAATTAAGTTACATTCATCAAATACATCCAAAATAACTTAAATTCACTTTATTCATCGAAATTAAGTTACATTCATCAAATACATCGAAAATAACTTAAATTCATTTTATTCATCGAAATTAAGTTATATTCATCAAATACATCCAAAATAACTTAAATTCACTTTATTCATCGAAATTAAGTTATATTCATCGAGTACATCCAAAATAACTTAAATTCACTTTATTCATCGAAATTAAGTTATATTCATCAAATACATCGAAAATACCTTAAATTCACTTTATTCATCGAAATTAAGTTACATTCATCGAGTACATCCAAAATAACTTAAATTCACTTTATTCATCGAAATTAAGTTATATTCATCAAATAAATCGAAAATAACTTAAATTCACTTTATTCATCGAAATTAAGTTATATTCATCGAGTACATCCAAAACAACTTAAATTCACTTTATTCTTCGAAATTAAGTTATATTCATCAAATACATCGAAAATAACTTAAATTCACTTTATTCATCGAAATTAAGTTACATTCATCAAATACATCCAAAATAACTTAAATTCACTTTATTCATCGAAATTAAGTTATATTCATCAAATACATCCAAAATAACTTAAATTCACTTTATTCATCGAAATTAAGTTATATTCATCAAATACATCCAAAATAACTTAAATTCACTTTATTCATCGAAATTAAGTTATATTCATCGAGTACATCCAAAATAACTTAAATTCACTTTATTCATCGAAATTAAGTAACATTCATCAAATACATCCAAAATAAGTTAAATTCACTTTATTCGTCGAAATTAAGTTATATTCATCAAATACATCGAACATAACTTAAATTCACTTTATTCATCGAAATTAAGTTATATTCATCGAGTACATCCAAAATAACTTAAATTCACTTTATTCATCGAAATTAAGTTATATTCATCAAATACATCCAAAATAACTTAAATTCCCTTTATTCATCGAAATTAAGTTATATTCAGCAAATACATCCAAAATAACTTAAATTCACTTTATTCATCGAAATTAAGTTATATTCATCAAATACATCCAAAATAACTTAAATTCACTTTATTCATCGAAATTAAGTTATATTCATCGAGTACATCCAAAATTACTTAAATTCATTCACTTTATCCATCGAAATTAAGTTATATTCATCAAATACATCGAAAATAACTTAAATTCACTTTATTCATCGAAATTAAGTTATATTCATCAAATACATCCAAATAACTTAAATTCACTTTATTCATCGAAATTAAGTTATATTCTTCGAGTACATCAAAATAACTTAAATTCACTTTATTCATCGAAATTAAGTTACATTCATCGAGTACATCCAAAATAACTTAAATTCACTTTATTCATCGAAATTAAGTAACATTCATCAAATACATCCAAAATAACTTAAATTCACTTTATTCGTCGAAATTAAGTAATATTCATCAAATACATCGAAAATAACTTAAATTCACTTTATTCATCGAAATTAAGTTATATTCATCGAGTACATCCAAAATAACTTAAATTCACTTTATTCATCGAAATTAAGTTATATTCATCAAATACATCCAAAATAACTTAAATTCACTTTATTCATCGAAATTAAGTTATATTCATCAAATACATCCAAAATAACTTAAATTCACTTTATTCATCGAAATTAAGTTATATTCATCAAATACATCCAAAATAACTTAAATTCACTTTATTCATCGAAATTAAGTTATATTCATCAAATACATCCAAAATAACTTAAATTCACTTTATTCATCGAAATTAAGTTACATTCATCAAATACATCGAAAATAACTTAAATTCACTTTATTCATCGAAATTAAGTTACATTCATCAAATACATCCAAAATAACTTAAATTCACTTTATTCATCGAAATTAAGTTACATTCATCAAATACATTCAAAATAACTTAAATTCACTTTATTCATTGAAATTAAGTTATATTCATCAAATACATCCAAAATAACTTAAATTCACGTTATTCATCGAAATTAAGTTACATTCATCAAATACATCCAAAATAACTTAAATTCACTTTATTCATCGAAATTAAGTTATATTCATCAAATAAATCGAAAATAACTTAAATTCACTTTATTCATCGAAATTCAGTTACAATATATTCATCAAATACATCCAAAATAACTTAAATTCACTTTATTCATCGAAATTAAGTTATATTCATCGAGTACATCCAAATAACTTAAATTCACTTTATTCATCGAAATTAAGTTACATTCATCAAATACATCCAAAATAACTTAAATTCACTTTATTCATCGAAATTAAGTTATATTCATCGAGTACATCCAAAATAACTTAAATTCACTTTATTCATCGAAATTAAGTTATATTCATCAAATACATCGAAAATAACTTAAATTCACTTTATTCATCGAAATTAAGTTACATTCATCAAATACATCCAAAATAACTTAAATTCACTTTATTCGTCGAAATTAAGTTACATTCATCAAATACATCCAAAATAACTTAAATTCACTTTATTCATCGAAATTAAGTTACATTCATCAAATACATCGAAAATAACTTAAATTCACTTTATTCATCGAAATTAAGTTATATTCATCAAATACATCCAAAATAACTTAAATTCACTTTATTCATCGAAATTAAGTTATATTCATCAAATACATCCAAAATAACTTAAATTCACTTTATTCATCGAAATTAAGTTATATTCATCAAATACATCGAAAATAACTTAAATTCACTTTATTCATCGAAATTAAGTTACATTCATCGAGTACATCCAAAATAACTTAAATTCACTTTATTCATCGAAATTAAGTTATATTCAACAAATACATCCAAAATAACTTAAATTCACTTTATTCATCGAAATTAAGTTATATTCATCAAATACATCCAAAATAACTTAAATTCACTTTATTCATCGAAATTAAGTTACATTCATCGAGTACATCCAAAATAACTTAAATTCACTTTATTCATCGAAATTAAGTTATATTCATCAAATACATCGAAAATAACTTAAATTCACTTTATTCATCGAAATTAAGTTACATTCATCGAGTACATCCAAAATAACTTAAATTCACTTTATTCATCGAAATTAAGTTATATTCAACAAATACATCCAAAATAACTTAAATTCACTTTTTTCATCGAAATTAAGTTATATTCATCAAATACATCCAAAATAACTTAAATTCACTTTATTCACCGAAATTAAGTTATATTCATCGAGTACATCCAAAATAACTTAAATTCACTTTATTCATCGAAATTAAGTTATATTCATCAAATACATCGAAAATAACTTAAATTCACTTTATTCATCGAAATTAAGTTATATTCATCAAATAAATCGAAAATAACTTAAATTCACTTTATTCATCGAAATTAAGTTATATTCATTAAATACATCCAAAATAACTTAAATTCACTTTATTCATCGAAATTAAGTTACATTCATCAAATACATCCAAAATAACTTAAATTCACTTTATTCATCGAAATTAAGTTACATTCATCAAATACATCCAAAATAACTTAAATTCTCTTTATTCATCGAAATTAAGTTACATTCATCAAATACATCCAAAATAACTTAAATTCACTTTATTCATCGAAATTAAGTTACATTCATCGAGTACATCCAAAATAACTTAAATTCAATTTATTCATCGAAATTAAGTTATATTCATCGAGTACATCCAAAATAACTTAAATTCGCTTTATTCATCGAAATTAAGTTATATTCATCAAATACATCCAAAATAACTTAAATTCACTATATTCGTCGAAATTAAGTTATATTCATCAAATACATCGAAAATAACTTAAATTCACTTTATTCATCGAAGTTAAGTTACATTCATCAAATACATCCAAAATAACTTAAATTCACTTTATTCATCGAAATTAAGTTACATTCATCAAATAAATCCAAAATAACTTAAATTCACTTTATTCATCGAAATTAAGTTATATTCATCAAATACATCCAAAATAACTTAAATTCACTTTATTCATCGAAATTAAGTTATATTCATCAAATACATCCAAAATAACTTAAATTCACTTTATTCATCGAAATTAAGTTATATTCATCGAGTACATCCAAAATAACTTAAATTCACTTTATTCATCGAAATTAAGTTATATTCATCAAATACATCGAAAATAACTTAAATTCACTTTATTCATCGAAATTAAGTTACATTCATCAAATACATCCAAAATAACTTAAATTCACTTTATTCATCGAAATTAAGTTACATTCATCAAATACATCGAAAATAACTTAAATTCACTTTATTCATCGAAATTAAGTTATATTCATCGAGTACATCCAAAATAACTTAAATTCACTTTATTCATCGAAATTAAATTACATTCATCAAATACATCGAAAATAACTTAAATTCACTTTATTCTTCGAAATTAAGTTACATTCATCAAATACATCCAAAATAACTTAAATTCACTTTATTCATCGAAATTAAGTTACATTCATCAAATACATCGAAAATAACTTAAATTCACTTTATTCATCGAAATTAAGTTACATTCATCAAATACATCCAAAATAACTTAAATTCACTTTATTCATCGAAATTAAGTTACATTCATCAAATACATCGAAAATAACTTAAATTCACTTTATTCATCGAAATTAAGTTATATTCATCGAGTACATCCAAAATAACTTAAATTCACTTTATTCATCGAAATTAAGTTATATTCATCAAATAAATCGAAAATAACTTACATTCACTTTATTCATCGAAATTAAGTTATATTCATCGAGTACATCCAAAATAACTTAAATTCACTTTATTCATCCAAATTAAGTTATATTCATCAAATACATCGAAAATAACTTAAATTCACTTTATTCATCGAAATTAAGTTATATTCATCGAGTACATCCAAAATTACTTAAATTCATTCACTTTATTCATCGAAATTAAGTTATATTCATCAAATACATCGAAAATAACTTAAATTCACTTTATTCATCGAAATTAAGTTATATTCATCGAGTACATCCAAAATTACTTAAATTCATTCACTTTATTCATCGAAATTAAGTTATATTCATCAAATACATCGAAAATAACTTAAATTCACTTTATTCATCGAAATTAAGTTACATTCATTAAATACATCCAAAATAACTTAAATTCACTTTATTCATCGAAATTAAGTTATATTCATCAAATACATCCAAAATAACTTAAATTCACTTTATTCATCGAAATTAAGTTATATTCATCAAATACATCCAAAATAACTTAAATTCACTTTATTCATCGAAATTAAGTTATATTCATCGAGTACATCCAAAATAACTTAAATTCACTTTATTCATCGAAATTAAGTAACATTCATCAAATACATCCAAAATAACTTAAATTCACTTTATTCGTCGAAATTAAGTTATATTCATCAAATACATCGAAAATAACTTAAATTCACTTTATTCATCGAAATTAAGTTATATTCATCGAGTACATCCAAAATAACTTAAATTCACTTTATTCATCGAAATTAAGTTATATTCATCAAATACATCCAAAATAACTTAAATTCACTTTATTCATCGAAATTAAGTTATATTCATCAAATACATCCAAAATAACTTAAATTCCCTTTATTCATCGAAATTAAGTTATATTCATCAAATACATCCAAAATAACTTAAATTCACTTTATTCATCGAAATTAAGTTATATTCATCGAGTACATCCAAAATTACTTAAATTCATTCACTTTATTCATCGAAATTAAGTTATATTCATCAAATACATCGAAAATAACTTAAATTCACTTTATTCATCGAAATTAAGTTATATTCATCAAATACATCCAAAATAACTTAAATTCACTTTATTCATCGAAATTAAGTTATATTCTTCGAGTACATCCAAAATAACTTAAATTCACTTTATTCATCGAAATTAAGTTACATTCATCGAGTACATCCAAAATAACTTATTCATCGAAATTAAGTAACATTCATCAAATACATCCAAAATAACTTAAATTCACTTTATTCGTCGAAATTAAGTAATATTCATCAAATACATCGAAAATAACTTAAATTCACTTTATTCATCGAAATTAAGTTATATTCATCGAGTACATCCAAAATAACTTAAATTCACTTTATTCATCGAAATTAAGTTATATTCATCAAATACATCCAAAATAACTTAAATTCACTTTATTCATCGAAATTAAGTTATATTCATCAAATACATCCAAAATAACTTAAATTCACTTTATTCATCGAAATTAAGTTATATTCATCAAATACATCCAAAATAACTTAAATTCACTTTATTCATCGAAATTAAGTTATATTCATCGAGTACATCCAAAATAACTTAAATTCACTTTATTCATCGAAATTAAGTTATATTCATCAAATACATCGAAAATAACTTAAATTCACTTTATTCATCGAAATTAAGTTATATTCATCAAATACATCCAAAATAACTTAAATTCACTTTATTCATCGAAATTAAGTTATATTCATCGAGTACATCCAAAATAACTTAAATTCACTTTATTCATCGAAATTAAGTTATATTCATCGAGTACATCCAAAATAACTTAAATTCACTTTATTCATCGAAATTAAGTTATATTCATCAAATACATCGAAAATAACTTAAATTCACTTTATTCATCGAAATTAAGTTATATTCATCGAGTACATCCAAAATAACTTAAATTCACTTTATTCATCGAAATTAAGTTATATTCATCAAATACATCGAAAATAACTTAAATTCACTTTATTCATCGAAATTAAGTTACATTCATCAAATACATCCAAAATAACTTAAATTCACTTTATTCATCGAAATTAAGTTACATTCATCAAATACATTCAAAATAACTTAAATTCACTTTATTCATTGAAATTAAGTTATATTCATCAAATACATCCAAAATAACTTAAATTCACGTTATTCATCGAAATTAAGTTACATTCATCAAATACATCCAAAATAACTTAAATTCACTTTATTCATCGAAATTAAGTTATATTCATCAAATAAATCGAAAATAACTCAAATTCACTTTATTCATCGAAATTAAGTTACAATATATTCATCAAATACATCCAAAATAACTTAAATTCACTTTATTCATCGAAATTAAGTTATATTCATCGAGTACATCCAAAATAACTTAAATTCACTTTATTCAACGAAATTAAGTTACATTCATCAAATACATCCAAAATAACTTAAATTCACTTTATTCATCGAAATTAAGTTATATTCATCGAGTACATCCAAAATAACATAAATTCACTTTATTCATCGAAATTAAGTTACATTCATCAAATACATCCAAAATAACTTAAATTCACTTTATTCATCGAAATTAAGTTACATTCATCAAATACATCCAAAATAACTTAAATTCACTTTATTCATCGAAATTAAGTTACATTCATCAAATAATTCGAAAATAACTTAAATTCACTTTATTCATCGAAATTAAGTTATATTCATCAAATACATCCAAAATAACTTAAATTCACGTTATTCATCGAAATTAAGTTACATTCATCAAATACATCCAAAATAACTTAAATTCACTTTATTCATCGAAATTAAGTTATATTCATCAAATAAATCGAAAATAACTTAAATTCACTTTATTCATCGAAATTCAGTTACAATATATTCATCAAATACATCCAAAATAACTTAAATTCACTTTATTCATCGAAATTAAGTTATATTCATCGAGTACATCCAAAATAACTTAAATTCACTTTATTCATCGAAATTAAGTTACATTCATCAAATACATCCAAAATAACTTAAATTCACTTTATTCATCGAAATTAAGTTATATTCATCGAGTACATCCAAAATAACACTAAATTCACTTTATTCATCGAAATTAAGTTATATTCATCAAATACATCGAAAATAACTTAAATTCACTTTATTCATCGAAATTAAGTTACATTCATCAAATACATCCAAAATAACTTAAATTCACTTTATTCATCGAAATTAAGTTACATTCATCAAATACATCCAAAATAACTTAAATTCACTTTATTCATCGAAATTAAGTTACATTCATCAAATACATCGAAAATAACTTAAATTCACTTTATTCATCGAAATTAAGTTACATTCATCAAATACATCCAAAATAACTTAAATTCACTTTATTCATCGAAATTAAGTTACATTCATCAAATACATTCAAAATAACTTAAATTCACTTTATTCATTGAAATTAAGTTATATTCATCAAATACATCCAAAATAACTTAAATTCACGTTATTCATCGAAATTAAGTTACATTCATCAATACATCCAAAATAACTTAAATTCACTTTATTCATCGAAATTAAGTTATATTCATCAAATAAATCGAAAATAACTTAAATTCACTTTATTCATCAAAATTCAGTTACAATATATTCATCAAATACATCCAAAATAACTTAAATTCACTTTATTCATCGAAATTAAGTTATATTCATCGAGTACATCCAAAATAACTTAAATTCACTTTATTCATCGAAATTAAGTTACATTCATCAAATACATCCAAAATAACTTAAATTCACTTTATTCATCGAAATTAAGTTATATTCATCGAGTACATCCAAAATAACTTAAATTCACTTTATTCATCGAAATTAAGTTATATTCATCAAATACATCGAAAATAACTTAAATTCACTTTATTCATCGAAATTAAGTTACATTCATCAAATACATCCAAAATAACTTAAATTCACTTTATTCATCGAAATTAAGTTACATTCATCAAATACATCCAAAATAACTTAAATTCACTTTATTCATCGAAATTAAGTTACATTCATCAAATACATCGAAAATAACTTAAATTCACTTTATTCATCGAAATTAAGTTATATTCATCAAATACATCCAAAATAACTTAAATTCACTTTATTCATCGAAATTAAGTTATATTCATCAAATACATCCAAAATAACTTAAATTCACTTTATTCATCGAAATTAAGTTATATTCATCAAATACATCGAAAATAACTTAAATTCACTTTATTCATCGAAATTAAGTTACATTCATCGAGTACATCCAAAATAACTTAAATTCACTTTATTCATCGAAATTAAGTTATATTCAACAAATACATCCAAAATAACTTAAATTCACTTTATTCATCGAAATTAAGTTATATTCATCAAATACATCCAAAATATCTTAAATTTACTTTATTCATCGAAATTAAGTTATATTCATCGAGTACATCCAAAATAACTTAAATTCACTTTATTCATCGAAATTAAGTTATATTCATCAAAT
>CATLJY010000630.1:0-28933 GCA_949987705.1 Thereva unica
CAGGTTTTAGATACCCTGCTAATGCAGCAGCGACCTGCTGAGGTCCCTATGAACCCTGGGGTACCCAGGGATCAGCAGTCCACCCCGGAGGCGTCCCCACCTGCTGTCGGTAGGTTAGATTTTTTGCCAGGGACCCAACATCGCAAGTCTCCAGTTACGTTCTGGAATTTAAAATTCTCCGGCGAGGACAGATTGTTGTCGGCGGAGGAATTTCTGTTCCGGGTGGAACTGAAGGCTCGCGATGATGGGGTCGAACTATCGGAAGTCTGCCGACATTTCTCGTCGATGCTGTCGGGACGAGCTACCGATTGGTACTGGTCCCAGTTTCGACGAAAATTCGTAGATCCGGATTGGGCGACGATAAAATTGCAATTTGTAAGTTATTTCCGAACGCGCGAGTCCGATGAGGAACTGATCCTCCAAATGATGGATACCAAGCAACACTCGCTTTCTTTTGATGACTTTTCTGCTCAATTGCTGTCGTTGCACAATAGAATGAATAAGCCGATGTCGGAACACGGTTTGATGGGAATCGTGATTCGTAACTTAAACTACACGTTAGGTTCGGCGATAATAGGACAGAATTTCGCCAGCATGCAACAGTTGCGTGAGACTTGTGTTCGAGTCGAACGCTGGCAGAAGCTGAAGCGCGTAGAGCGTAGGCCTGACCGGCAGCTACACGAGGTTGAATATCCATCTACCTATCCGCCTGAACATTTACACCCGGACTTACCAGCACCCGAAGTTGACGAAATGACGGCGCCGCGTCAGAACCAGACGAATTCACGACCGTTACGTTGTTGGAATTGTCAGCAACCGGGTCATCCATTTATGGACTGCCCGTCTGAAACTCGTGGCCTGTTTTGCTACAAGTGTGGCAAGCCAGGAGTCGTCACGCCAGTGTGCCCCACCTGCCAGGGAAACCGGAGCCGGGGTGTGAGACAGTACGGGAGTCCGCGCCCGAGCTAAGCTCGCCCGTTTTCCCCACACATTCTTCATATACACCTGATGTGACTACCATCAGCGACTTTACGTCCACTGATGCTCTTCCTGTTTTTCCCTCAGAGGAGGTTAAACTTTCATTCCTTTCCCGTTGGAAGAGATATATCTCCACTCGTGCCCGCATCTTTTCGGAGCCACCTTTCGTGGACTCCCTCACTTCCAAGCGCACCCCTCCCCAAATTAGGGTACGAGCAAAGGAGAAGCGACAATGTTTGCAGAAAATTGTTTCTGCCTTCATCTCTGATTCGTCAGATCCTCGGCTGTTTACGAAGGTCCTATTAGCTAACGAAGAAGTGGTTGGTTTGTTGGACAGTGGTGCCACTGTTAGCTGTCTGGGAAGAGATGCCGAAGCGTTTCTAGCTAATCATCCCGAAGTGACAGTCTGCACTTTGCACTCTGTAGTGCATACTGCGGACGGGGCTCCGCAGAGACTTTGCGGTTATATTCGAGTTCCGATATCCTTTGGAGGAAGGACCCGTGATATAACCATCTATGTGGTGCCCAGTCTCAGCCAGAGACTGTACCTAGGGATGGATTTTTGGAATCTTTTCGGCCTAGCTCCCCAAATAGTCGGCGAGATAAACGCTCCATCCGTGTCTGCAAAAATGCACGACTTAACGTCCACGCAATGCGAACGGTTGGAACGCGTCAAGGCCAGATTTCCCTCTTTCGATGTCTTCGGACTGGGAAAGACTAACCTGGAGGAACACATCATAGACACTGGTGACTCAGTTCCTATCAAACAGAGGCATTATCCCGTCTCACCCGCTGTACAACAGCTGATGTATGGTGAGTTAGACAGGATGCTGTCGCTGGGGGTGATTGAGCCATCAAATAGTCCCTGGAATTCTCCAGTGGTGTTGGTTCGTAAACCAGGTAAGGTCCGCCTGTGCCTTGACTCTCGCAAGGTGAACAGTGTCACTGTCAAAGACGCCTACCCTCTTCCACACATTGATGGTCTTCTTGGTCGTCTTCAAGACACCAAGTTCATCACGAGCTTAGACCTGAAGTACGCCTTCTGGCAAATCCCTTTAGAGAAGAAGTCGCGAGAGCGGACAGCTTTCACTGTCCCTGGTCGTCCACTGTACCAGTTCACAGTTATGCCTTTCGGCTTGTGCAACGCCCCACAGCGCATGTGTCGCTTGATGGATAAAACCATCCCGGGCCATTTACGTGAAAACGTTTTTGTCTATCTGGACGACCTGCTCATAGTTTCACCTGACTTTGACTCCCACCTAAATCTTTTGGACGAAGTGGCCAGCTGTCTCCGTCGTGCGGGGTTAACAATCAATTTAGCTAAAAGCAAATTTTGCGTGACTGAAGTCAAGTATCTCGGCTTCATAATTGGTGATGGGACTCTGAAAACCGATCCTAATAAGGTGACGGCCATCATGGACTTCCCAACTCCGAAGTCTCATAAGCAGACTCGGAGATTCTTGGGAATGACCGGATGGTATCAGCGTTTCATTCCCAATTATGCTAGCGTGGCTTCTCCAATCACGGATTGTTTGAAGTCTAAATCTTTTAGTTGGACTGATGAGGCCCAGCAGGCGTTCGAGACCTTGAAAAAGCTGATGACGGAAGCTCCTCTTTTAGTCACTCCAGATTTTTCTAAGCCTTTCTATATTCAGTGCGATGCCAGCAGGACTGGTGTAGGTAGTGTGCTTTTTCAAAAGGACATGGATGGAGGAGAACATCCGATTGCTTATATGTCCAAGAAATTGAACGGGGCACAACGGAACTACACCATTACTGAGCTCGAATGCTACGCAGCCGTGCTGAGTATAAAAAAGTTTAGAGCGTATGTTGAGGGACAGACTTTCACGGTCATTACTGACCATGCAAGTCTAAAATGGCTCATGAGCCAGAAGGAGCTTAACGGTCGTTTAGCCCGGTGGAGTCTTAAGCTTCAGGGGTTCGACTTTACAATCGAACACCGTAAAGGCACCCACAATGTGGTTCCCGATGCCTTGTCACGCATGGATTGCGTTGACGAATTGTCCCTGTGTTTCGACGTGGACTTAAATGCCCCGTCTTTCAAGTCCCCTGAATATCTTCGTCTGGGTGATAGCCTCAGGCAAGCCTCACCGCAGCTACCAGACCTGCGAGTTGAAGATGGGTACGTTTTCAAGCGTACCTCACCACGTACTGGAAACCCGATTGTTGACGACCTGACATGGAAGTTGTGGATTCCGATGGAATTGACCGCTTCTCTCGTGGAGTCTTCTCATTCGCCACCCCAAGCCTCGCATGGTGGAGTAGGGAAAACCCTAGCCCGATTGCGATGCAAGTACTTTTGGCCAGGTATGGCAAAACAAGTTCGGGAGTTCATCGGCAAGTGTGATGTCTGCAAAACCACCAAAGCCCCCAGCTTGGTACTTCGACCACCTATGGGAAACCCCATGGATGTGTCGAGGCCGTTCCAATTTTTATACGTCGATTTCTTAGGTCCTTATCCCAGGTCGAAGAAAGGCCACACGGCAGTATTTGTTGTATTGGATGCTTTCACTAAGTTTGTCTTCCTGCACCCCGTGTCCGCTGAGACCACGGCGGTGTCCGTCAAGTTTCTCGAGCAAACTATCTTTCATACCTTTGGAGTTCCTGAAACGGTCTTCTCCGACAATGGTCGGCAATTCACCTCCAAAGAGTTTGCTAAATTGTTGACCGACTATGGCGTACAACATGTGCGCACGGCTGTATATTCGCCTCACCCTAACGCTTCCGAGCGGGTGAATAGATCCATCCTAACCGCCATTAGGGCGTATTTAAAGGAGGATCATCGTGAGTGGGATAGACATCTGTCGTCCATAGAATGTGCTCTTCGTAGTACCCACCACGAGGCGATCGGCATGTCCCCGTATCAGGCCCTGTTTGGTAGCCATATGATCCTGCACGGATCAGCATATCCAGTCCTGAAGAAACTGAACGTTTTCCAGGAGGGTGACATAGCTTTCTTGCCATTGACGGACAAAATGCAGATGCTTCGAGAGCGGATCGCGCTGAATTTAGCCGCCGCACACTCCAGACATAAAATTCGATACAATTTACGGTGCCGTGTGGGCAGTTTTCGTCCGGGAGATGAGGTTTACCGGAGGACTTTCTGGGTGAGTAACCGAGCGGGTCGTTTCAGCGCCAAGTTGGCACCCCGGTTCTTGAAAGCTCGGATACGGAAGAAAGTTGGAACTAGCTTGTACGAGCTGGAGGATTTGGGCGGTAACAGAATAGGTGTTTATCACGCTAAAGACTTACGGCCATGAAGTGTCATCGAAGCAAGCGCTCCTCTGAGTAGCCCTAAGAAGGCATCTCGCCGGCTTCACCGGTTAATGATAGGGTACCCGGCGTGGTCCGCTTAGGTAGCTTCCCTAGCGGATGGTACACCTCCTTGTTTCTCTTGGCCGTCTGGGGCCAAGCTTTGATGAAGTAATCATCCGGATCTGCCAGACCAGACACCACCATGGTATTCTTTTACTCTTCGGTCAGTCTGGAGAAGGTCTCTCGGCGAACTGGGTGTCTGTCGTTTCACCGGGATGAGACGAAGGCAATATGGCATTGCTGGAGGTTGTGCCGATGGAGCGAAAGCACCCTGGGTTTGTGTGAGAATGTTTGGAGACGTATAGATATCAGTAGGGGGACAATGTGGTATTGTCTTCCGCCTGATATTTGTACCTGCAGATATTCCTCCGGGAGGTTTTTCAGGCTGATCATCCCGACAATACGGTTGTGACCGTACGCCCAACTTTTTTTTTTCACTCCGTAAGGAGACGACTCTGTTGAGAACCTGAACAGCCCGGCTATCTCAGTCTGGAGAGCATGAGCCTCTTAATCTCAGGGATGAGTCGAGACCCACGTTGATCTTACCCGAAGCTCACTACAGAGAAAAAACTGTCCGTTTTTTTCGGCTCCTCACTGCCTCGCGAGTCGGCCTCGTGGACCCGAGGGTATGTAACGGTCAGTTTTGCCTAAATATCTACTTGACTAAAAATTACTGTGGGGAAGAAAATCGAGTAGTGGGTTGGGAACAAAAAGGTAGGCGGGGAGAAATGAAAAAAACAGAAAATGGGGAGTGAGAAAAAATTAGGAGGAAAGGGGGTTGAATTTTTTTAAGTTGGGAGGAAAATTTCTTTATATATCGGAAAGGACAAATAAAGTTACAAGTTTGTTTGAATAATAATATTCAAAATTAAAAGAAGAAAAGAAAATTCCCTACCGCAAGCGAAAACAAAAAATTTTGTAACTTTGAACTGCGAAAGTTATTCAATAAAATTGATGCTACAAGGGCTCTGAATGAATGCGGCGGACTGACTGAAGGATGTCTCATGGTGTGTTCATTGAATTACGATAGGTCATCTAGAGAGGAACAGAAATACTTGTGGTCCCACCCACAATAAGAGGAAGAAGATTGGTGTGGATGGGTGCAGGCAAACAAACGTCAACGATTATCCTGGTCATAGAGACGTGGAAGAGGAATGTGGTTTTAAGTAGCGGGAGGCAGATTGGTTTTGGTCAGTATCCCATTGATGACAACTGAAGTTTTTTTTTGTGGAGGAAGTGCCCGAGCTGGTTGTGGTGACATGGATGGTGGTAATCTGTGTTTATTTGAATAATCTCTTGGTTAACTTATTTACTGAACAAGTCATACACATTTGGTTATTTGACTAGTTGCTTACCTGGTTATATACACTAATCATGAGAAATGGTTGCTTGTTGAAGGAAGTTGAAGGCATATATTGCGTACGTTTTTATAGAATCTAATTTATGAAAATGGTGGTCGTATCTTATTACCAGTGAGGGTTTTTGGTTACATTTTTTCCGTGAATACACCACTATATAAAAGGAAAAATATATATAAACCATAAATAGAAAAAATAATAAACAAAAAGAGAACAAAAAACACACAAAATACACTAAAATAAAATAAACAAATAATTTTCATGCTTAATTTAATACCTTTATTACTAAAATAATCATTTTAATCGTAGTTAGTATTAACTTTATAATCTTATTTATAATTATTTATGGATTTATTTTAATTATTTATGAATTTATTTTGCTCCTTGTTGGAGGTATTTTATTCTTTTGTTGTTTCTGGGCAATATGTTCTTCCTGAAATCAAACCTGTGTGAGTGAATTTGTAAAAATACGAGGCGTGTTTGGTACCAATACGGCGCGTGTTTTAAAGATTTTTTTTTGAACGAAATTGTCTAGACACATGTAATAGTAGAACAAAAATTTGGTTTTTGTTGCATCTGGCATCTATTGATTATTGTCATAACTTCTTCTCGTATTATTGTGTTGTCCTTTTTTTCCTTAAATAAAACAAAAAAACAAAAAAAATTTATAATGAGTAACATAAATTGTTAAATTTTTTTGGGAATGGGTGAGGGGGGATCATTTCTTTTCAGGGTTTGACGCGGCTCAGGCGATGACCGGAGAATGATGGACGGAAGTCAAAGTTGCACAGACACAGGTAAGTGGTGAACCAACCGCGGTAAGCCCCGGCCACACACCCCACGACCCCTCCGGCGAGCTAGCTAACTCCGTGTGGCCGGCGTAGGAGTTCCGGATTTTCTTTGTATTTCTTATGTATGGTGTTGGCTCCTTGGCCATGCTCTTCCGGGCTTTTGGCTAAGGGGGTAACACCTCGCATAAGTGGCGCCCACTATTTAGATCGCGCCATTATGCTGTTACATCAGGGCTACCTACCTAAAAGCAAAGGAGGATACAGTAAAGCGACAAAGGGCGAAATAGCTGGTGGATACGTCGGCTCAAACAGAAGATCAGCCGAAAAAACAAGAGAGCCGTTCAACCGGGGACCCTGGAGAGAAACGGCCTCAAGAGAAAAGCAAGGAGCCGCGGCCGCGCAAGCGCCGTAGAGAGCTCAATGAGGAGGTGCAGCTGCAACAGCACACCCCAAAGAGGAAAAAGGGAAAGACTCCCGAAGCAGTGGCCGAGCCAGCCCCACTGCAGGAGGCGCGCCCCGTCGAAAAAGAGAGCAGGAACCAGGACGGTTCTGCCTGGACGACGGTGGAGAGGAAAAAGAAGAAAATGAAGAAAAGAAGGTTGAAAGAGGGAAACAAGTTGAAGCAAAAGACCAGGTCGGATGCCATTATCATCACGACCAAAGGGGAAGTAACTTACGCGGAGATCCTTCGCAAGGTGAGGACAGATTCCTCCCTCGCAGAGGTCGGAAATAGTGTAAAAAGGGTCAGGAGAACGCAAAAGGGCGATCTCCTGCTGGAGCTCAAGAGGGGAGATGCTAAGACCGGAGACTTAGAGCAGAAGGTAAAAGCATCGATAAACGGGGTGGCTGAGGTGAGAGCCAGTACAAATACGGTGGTGATCGAGTGCAGAGACTTAGATGAGATCACAACCAAGGAAGAGGTCTGCGAAGCACTGAAGACCCAGCTAGGTCTGACGGTCGAAGAAAAGGATGTCCTCAGGCTAAGAGAGTCGTGGGGGGGCACACAGACAGCGCTTATAAGCTTGCCTGTTGAAGCTGCGAAGAAGGCTATTGCAGCAGGTAAGGTTCGAGTCGGCTGGGTTGTACGCCGAATGCGGGAGCGGGTATCGCTTAAACCGTGCTTCAAATGCATGAAGTTCGGTCACATAGCGAGAAACTGCAGCAGCAGCCAGGATAGAGGAAGGCTGTGTCGAGGCTGCCGGAAAGAGGGTCACAAGGTAAAGCAGTGTGACCAAGCTGCAAAATGCCTAATCTGTAGGGAAGTAGAGGGCAGAGATAGTGGGCACGTGACCGGGGGGAATAGATGTCCGGCGTTCAAAGAGGCGCTGAAAAACAGACGAAGATAAGGTTCATACAGATAAACTTGAACCACTGTCAAGCAGCACAAGATCTGTTGGCACAGACAGCCTATGAGGAGAAAATCGACGTCGCAATCGTCTGCGAGCGGTATAGAAACCTGCACAGCGGCGCCGGCGTCTGGATAAATGATAGCAGCGGCACGTCAGCGATATGGACGTGCGGGAGCCGAGCCATGGAAGATACCATGAGAAGCCCAGAGAATGGCTTCACGCGGGCAAAAGTAGGCGGAATACACGTCTACAGCTGCTATGCGGCGCCAAGCCTGACACTAGACGAGTACGAGTAGATGTTGGAAGGGTTAGCAGCCGACGCGAGTCGCCATCACCCGGTAATATTAGCGGGTGATTTCAATGCTTGGGCTGTCGAATAGGGCAGTCGACAAACGAATGCAAGAGGGCACATACTCCTAGAAGTATTCTCGCGATTAAATGTGGTGTTGGTCAATACCGGAGGCGAAAACGCCTTCCAAAGGGGTGGGAGAGCGTCTGTAATCGACATCACTTACGTGAGCGATTCAGTGGCCAAGGACCTACAATGGCGGGTGAGCGATTTGTACACGCACAGCGACCACCTAGCCATCATCTTCGAGGTAGGCCAGGGTATAGAAAAGAGAAATCCTACGTACGGAACGGCTAGAGGATGGGCCGTTAAGAAGCTCGACGCAGAGGTGTTCGAGGAAGTATTCCTGCATGATGCGAGGTCGGCAGGAGGTGCCAGGGAAAGGGCAGAGCGAATCGAAGATTCAGTAAAACAGGCATGTGATGCATCCATGCCTCGGCGCGCCGGCAATCGGCAACACCCACCAAACTTCTGGTGGAACGCCGAGATCAACGAATGCCGAAGGGCCTGCCTGAAAGCGAGAAGGAGAACTCAAAAAAATCGGAACCGTCCTGATTTCTATGAACACCTTCAGAGATACAAGGAAGCGAGGAGAAGGCTGAACAAGGCCATCGCTAGAAGTAAATCCGAGCACTTCAAAAGATTGTGCAGAGAAGCAGACTCGGACCCCTGGGGTGGAGCCTATAAAATGGTTATGTCAGCGGTCAAGGGCAAACGCTCTCCGCCGATCACCTGCCCCGCGCTGCTCCAGAGCATTGTGTACGTCCTGTTTCCACAGAACGTACGCGCCGCCGAACTACCTACCCTTCAGGTGGACCCAGAAGAGGTACCTGCGGTGACCGCAGATGAGATTCTGGAGGCTGCACAAAAGGTAGCCATCAATAAGGCCCCTGGCATGGATGGCATACCAAATAAAGCGGCGAAGCTAGCAGCTTCAATAGCGCCAGACAGGTTCGCTGAAGTCTTTACAGCGTGCCTGAGAGAGGGGATCTTCCCGGAGCCATGGAAACAGCAGAAACTCGTGCTCCTACCGAAGCCGAACAAGCCTTTAGGGGACCCATCGTCCTACAGACCGATATGCCTCCTTAGTTGCATAGGCAAACTTTTCGAGCGGGTGATCTGTAACAGGATTCTCCCTAGCGTCGAAAGGGCAGGTGGCCTTTCGGACAAGCAATTCGGCTTCAGAAAGGCAAGGACGACTATTGATGCAATCAATATGGTGGTGGGCATAGCAAAAGCCGCCATAGATAAAAATCACTGCTGCGCACTGATAACCCTCGACGTAAAAAATGCTTTCAACTCAGCGAGGTGGAGCAAGTTGAGGCGTTAATCAAGCTAGGCACACCTAAGTACCTAGTGCGTGTAGTGGCCGACTACCTCCAGGTAGGGTTCATTGTGAGTCGGATGATAGTCCTAAAGTGTTCGGGACAACATGCGGTGTCCCGCAAGGTTCCGTCCTGGGCCCTCTCCTATGGATCGCAATGTACAATGATGTGTTGGCGCTTCGTCTTCCAAAAGAAGCAGTGGCGATCGGGTTGGCAGATGATATCGTGGTAGTTGTCGAAGGAAAACACCCAGATGACATCGAACTGTATGCGAACGAAGCGATCTGGGAAATAAAAGCGTGGTTAGAACGCGCTGGGTTAAAGCTTGCTGAGCACAAAACTGAAGCAGTGGTGATCAGCAAACGGCGAAAGCCAGTATCCGTGAGGATCAAGGTAGGGGAACAGATCATCCACCCACAGCCCGCTCTAAGGTACCTGGGAGTGATGATCGATCGGAGGCTAAATTTCAAAGCGCACTTGGAGGGCACGGCAGACAAAGCTTCTGCGATTTGTGCAGCACTCGCAAGAATGCTGCCCAATGTTGGGGGCCCTAGACCGAGTCGCCGCCTCCTCTTGGGGAGGGTGGTCAGCTCAGTCCTGTTATACGCAGCGCCAGTGTGGGCAGCAGCGTTAAACAGGACTGCAAATTGCAGGAAATGGAGGGCCGCATATAGGTTAAGTGCACTCCGCGCTTGCTGCGCGTACAGGACCACGTCCGACGATGCGGCGTGCGTGATAGCGGGGATGATTCCTGTTGATATTCTGGCGAGGGAGGGCATGCGTCTCTATGACCCAGAATATGGTAGGGGACAGCCAAGAAGGGTACGGCGGCAGATTGCGCGCTGTGAGTCCTTAAGGGAATGGCAGGGTAAATGGGACGAGTCTGTTAAGGGTCGTTGGACCCACAGACTTATCCCTAACGTGGAAGTATGGGTTTTGAGGGAGCGTGGGTAAGTAAGTTACGACCTCACGCAGTTCCTGAGCGGACATGGGGGGTATAGGAAATACCTCCACCGATTCGGCCACGATGATTCACCGTTGTGTCCGGTATGCCCAGCGACGGAAGAAGACGCAGAGCACGTCTTCTTTGCCTGCTCGAGATACGCCGAGGAAAGGGTGAAACTAGAAGAAAGGGTTGAGGAGCAACTAACGCCCGAAAACATCCTAGACCATATGATGAGGTCTGAGGAAATGTGGAGGGACGTGGAAGCAACCCTAAAGACCATTCACAGAAAGCTAAGGCAAGAAGAAGCCGTAAGAAATAGAGAAAGGCACAGAAATGCCGCGAGCAGAAGCAGCTGAATGAAGCTTGTATTATATACTCTGTAATTTCAATTGATGGTCAGAGTGTTACCTCAGTAATTTCAACTTAAAAATTTTTTGGCTTCAAAAGTTAACGGAACTATGCAGTTATGTGTATGTGGGCTCTAAAAGCATAAATTGTTGGAAAAACATATTGAGCAGGGAAGATGGCTTTACTTCTGAAGATGATATACCTTTGCAAACCATAGAATTACAAATGCAATCAGCACGGAGCAATATAGTGTCCATTAATGACCTTTTAAGTCGAACTCCAAGAGAAATTTTCGTCGAAAATGAAGTTAGAAATTGGTTACTGGAGAGGGAAGTAGTGTATTTAGAAGATGATTCCATAACAGATGAAATTATGGATAATACACCAGCTGTCAAAGACGAAGAAGCCATACAAATTTTTAATAAAGGCTTGCAATGGGCTACGCAAAACTCAGCTCCACCGGATAAAATCGAAACACTACTACGCGATCTACTTCGAATTTCTTGTTAAAAGTTTTTCCCAAGAAATGCGCCCGCATGGTCAAATAAACATCTATGACCTGCTTTGTACATTCTTCTTTGTGAAGAAAACATCCAACCATGTTAACTGGCAAAGTCTCGACCTTGTTCAAAAATCGGTATATAATACCTTTGCCAAGACCGTCTTTTCCAATGACATCTGAACTGCCTCTTCTAATTTCTTTGTAAGTTGAAATAAATCATCACTGGGACGTGACAGTGCTCCATATATTTCCATCAAGTCGATGAATCTATTTTGATTACTTACAGCAGCGTCTGCAGGCATTTGAAGGTTATTCAGGCATTCTAGGCAATGGCAGTTCTTCTTAAATTTTCGCACTAGATATCCTCCCATATAAGCTAAGACTTCATCACTTGTACTAACCACATCGTAATCATGGTCAGCTTTTTCGCAAGATGAGCCTGGAGTTAATTCTGGCATAACTTCTTCTCCTGGAGATAGAGCTCTTTCAAGCAATTCGTCGATTTTCTCCAACCACTCTATTCTTGGGTTCGAAGAAGTGCTCATTAAATCTTTCGTGTTTATTAATGATCTTAATAGTTCTACCCCTGTAACATTACATCCTTTCGGGGGCTTTATCATTGCATTGCAAGAATACAATCGAAAGACTTGGCCGAATTGTTGAGGAGTTGGATGTTCATTGGAACCACAGCTATACCTTATTATTGAAAATAGTCTCTGTAATCGAATTATATATTTTTAGTGAATAAAAGAAATGTTGAACTTTATTATTACCTCCAAATTATCTTGAGAAAGACGAGATGTCACGAGATATTCATACTGATAATTTTCAGTTAAATCTTCCAATATCTGTAAGGACGCTGTGAGCGTAACTTTCAATCCTGTTACAGTACTTGCAGATAATGGGAATGCCTTTCTCTTTGTCTCATACAAATGGATCCAGTCGTCCAAAAATTTGAGAAATGTGTTGATTGCCTATTGTTCTAACAATAACGAAAGAAAGGAGAACATTAGAAAAACGATTTAATTTATAGGGCAAATTTCAGTAAACAATACTTTAAAATAGTTGCGTTACGATTATATTTTACCTTTCTTCCTTTGCAAGTATCCTCAGATTTCAGAGCATGTGAGAAATCGTGAGATGACATGGTTTGTATAACATCATCAATAATTTCTATAAATTTCTCCGTTGGCTCTGAATGTGACAAATTTTGAATCCCTTTTTCTCGCAAAATTTGCATTGCAATTCGAACGGGTCGAGAATATAACTAAAAAATACATACGTGTAAGTAACTATTGTCACTTTATGTTATATAATAATATTAAACATATAACAAAAAATAACGAACCTGATAAGCAAGAGGTACATTCATTTTCTGGTATCCTTTTGGATTTAAATGACTTGGAGTCAATTTGTAAGCCATTTTTAGACTAGCTTTTTCGTACTGCTCGGTGATAAGAAGAGATTCCCAGTGCATCTTCTTTATCACGCCCAGAGGTGTCTATTAATGAGAAATACTAAATATATATTTATGGTTTTTATAATTTAAAAATTATATTTTAAACTTTAAACTGAGTTTTTGAAGATTTTTAAACAAATACATATCTTACCTGAAATTCTACGAGTCTAATCAAGGCATTTCGCCTGCATTTCAGAAGATGAGGAAAATCAGAAATCATCCATAATCTTCAATTTTCATCACATGGATGTTCGCAACTTATATTATCTATATTTATTTTGCATTTCGTCCAAACACCTCTATTCCACTGTGCACCATCACTGACGACAGCGTTTACATGAAACCCTGCGTTTTCCACAAGAATTAGGCATTCCAATATCAACTTGTGTAATATTTCGCTGGTTATAGAGTTTTTGGTAATAAAGCAACCTAGTACCTGACCTGCATTACCTCGATAAGGTATAAACATGAATACCAGCGCATGATCTCCTGGAATATTCTTTTGCGAGCCAACAGTATATTTCCCTACATCGACAAATCCAGTGTAATCGGCAATTTGAGTGTTATACTCCACACTTTCCATCAATTTCATTTCATCAACACTGATCTGCCCTACCTTATTTGCAGCTTCCATTGTTGAACCTTTTAATTTTAAGGTGGCAAAAGTTTCAGGTAGGAATCCATAAATCGAAGAGTTTGTCTTGCGGGTATATTTATTTAATGTTATCACTGTGGGAAGAGGTATAATATTTCGAGCTCGAATCATATTATACGTGCACTTGCTCTTCATGCGGAGAAGCAGGCATTCATAAATCCACTCTGTTTCATATCGTCGCCCGGTAGGTTTTTTAGTTTCTGCCACATCGAAACACGTTCGCACAGTACTTGTTGCTCGGCAGGTAAGATCGAAAGTTTTTTGTTGAACATTTCTTCATTGCAAACAGCAATTTTTGTTTTGCAATTTTTTAATTGTCTTCTAATCAATTGTAACTGAAAGTAATAGAAAAACAATGAACTAACAATTACAAGCAAGTAGTAAGTACTGTTCTACAACACCCTTACTTGTTTAAGGAATGCTGCAATAACAGTTCGTTGGCTCACTATAACAAAGTTCTATGTTACAAGTTTTGTACTTAGTTAAGAGTTCTTCAAGGTTCTACGTGTGATAATCTATCTTTTTGAAAAAGTTGCTACTATACGGCAGTACTTATTCAATTTTACATAGTTCTATGTTGTTTCGTTACAATAACGAAGTTGTATGTTAAACATACAACCATTGAATTTTATTTATTGTTAGGATAGCAACATTCTATGTTGAACATAGAACTTTGATTATATAGAAAAACATAGACATTGTCTTGCACCAAAGTTCTATGTTAGTGGATAGTGTTACACTTTGCGTTGCGGGAACTGATTTCTGTTTTTAAAAAGTATTTTTTGAAAATTGGCTGAACAACATGAAATTACTCAGTGGTCGATCAAGTTTCACAGGCTCTGACGAAGTAGGAAGGTGGGTTCAGTTAAATTTCATATCAAAAGAGATTTTCGAGATTTTGAGGTACGGACATAATATGATTCAGAAAATTTACCCGAAAATATACTACTTATAATACGACTGGCCCCCTGACTACTAATAAAAAAGTGAACTGTGCCATTTGGAGCATTCTGCTGGAAGAAATGGAAACGATATAGCAAGTGCCGTTTATAAAATTTTGAAACAGGTTCTGCTTAACAATGATGATTTCGCATCTATTATATAATGGAGTGATTATTGTGTTACACAGAACCGCAACAGCGTCATGAGCTTTAGAAAATTGTTCTACATTGGAACATATTACCTTTAAATTTTCAACACCTAGACTGCATTCAAGAAATTGGTAATGTGCATAGCTGTATTGATACTGAATATTATTCACTTTTATCTCTCATGAGATTATTATTGGGTATAAATTCAGCTAAACCTTATTCCCTTAAACAATTGAGTACCAATTACTTCTTTAATTTTCAAGAAGCCTCTTCGGGGCTAAAATATTCATTAGTTCCTTTTTCCTAAGTAAAGAAGTTTCGATTTACGAAGTCCCAATTTGAAGTGAGCTTTAGATGTTCACATACTGCAGAATCATATACTGTAGCTAATGTGAGAACCCAGAAAATCCGAAGGAATGCAAACAAAAATTTTTAAACAGCAGCAAAACTGTTGAAAAGGCTACTAAAAATGTAATAATGCACGAATAATATTGATGGAAATGTCACCTTTTGTGGACGACTGTGAAATGATTGATATTACATAGGGAAATGTCCCTTTTTGCTAGAACTACAGAAATTTTGCTATCAAGCAGTGGAAATGTTCGTTTTTGTTTGAAAATCGCGTTTTTTCTAGTGGAATTGTTACTATTTGATACTTTAAATTCAATAAGAATGTGTAGTTCATAGGTTTAGGTTCACTTCTGCAAAAAAACGCAATAAGCCGAAAAGTGGAAATGTCACCTTTTGTTCCTCATTTTATGTATAAGGTTTTTTAATACTACTGAGTCATGATAGATCCATTATAATAATAAATTAATATAATTAAAAAATTAAAAAAAATATACCCCGGAATAATCAATTTTTTTGAAGTGAAAACTTCTTTAGCCGCGTTGGGCACTTTTTGATAGGGGAAAATGTTATGGGTTCGCGTCACCGACATGCTCATGACTGGCGCACGCGCTCAATCGATTATAATCAAAAACTTTTTGATTTTGAATAAAAAAATAAATCTGACCGCCTACTATTATTCAATTAAGTATCGAAAATGAAAATATAAAACCAGTCATTTTGAACGTCACACTTCATTACTTCATATATGGACATACATACTAAATTCACTAGATGCATTGGTGTTAATGTTTCTGATATAGGCGAAATATGCGTTGCTCGTTGCAGTTCCGAGAATGGGCAATACGTATTAATGGTTGCCGTTTATATTTCGCCTGGAAAATCTATGAGACAGATACAACAATTTTTATTCGAAAATTTGATGATTTATACAAAAGAAGGTTCTGAAATTCTCGAAAAAAGATTCGGCGAAAAATATGATAATGTACCGATGATTTTAAGTGGAGACTTCCATATTAACTTTGCAGATGATAGCTACCATTAATTGAATTTTTAAATACAACACTTAATTTAAATATGTCCAATGATCGGAAACTTAGTACTACCAAATATAAAACGACGATCGATGCGGTTTTTACGCGATACTTAGATAAATTCGAATCAAACATTTTCATTTCTTACTTTAGTTACCATAACCCGATTGTATCTTTTTTACAAAAGTGCTAATGAAATAGGATGGTCAAAATTGCTACAATTATTACATAATTTAAAAAATAATTCTGAGATATCGGTTGAAGATGCAGCAGCATTAAATTTCATAGAAAAAAGTACACTTATTAATGAAGACGCAGTTACTTGTGCTACATATTTTAATAAGTTGGTTAATGTCCTAATGAAAATACTGCAATCAAAAAGATTTAGTCCTTTCAAGAAATATAGAATTTTGTATTACTTCAAAAGAATCGAATTTCAACATCTAAGTTCTAAGTTTTCACTTCTATCGGCAGTCCCTATAACTGCCAATTTTTTTTTTTATTTATAACTGGGGAACAAAGTCCTATGTCCTGGTTTTAAATAAATAAATAAGAATTTTTTAATCAAAAGGTTCTATGTAAAATCAATTTTGATAATATTTTGGAATATAAGAAGTGAATAGCCAATTTTTTCTATCTAGTAAGCATTGTAGCCTTACATTAGCATATTATAATGTTACATAAGCAGTGGGGCTACTATGTATACATTTTACCAAAACCAACATTTTCAAAGGCTAAATTATGGGCTCCATTAAAATTAACATAGAACGTTATAATGGCTCACTTTTACGAGTTATGTTGAATGTATATTACCTCTCGATTGGCACGTTGCTTTCTTCGTTGATCCAACGTATCTTTCCGTTGTTGACGGCGCTTAAGTGTTCTCTCCGCATCCGTTTTCAAGCTATTGCGAAGAGTGCCGCAGGCTGTACATCGTGTTGCAAGATGAGCCCGTTGATTAGATTCCTCGAACGTAATAATGCCAGAGCATCGTGAAGAGTACCTGAGGAAAAAATTAATATTATAAACAAATTCGAATAATTTCAGTAACAATTTTGTACCGTGTTTTTACGAATCCTGTTCCGAGGCATATTGTTTCTTGCTCAATATTTTTCAGGCAAGTCAATAAATCATCAACCGATGAAATGGAAATATCCAATTTCCCTTCATTGTATTTATAAAAAGTTGTCTGAAACAAAACATTAGTTAATAAGTTATAACAAGAGAAAAAAAGGACAAGTAGACAATCGTATATAGAGAGTCATACAGTTTGATCGTCAAATTTTACATAATGGAAATGCTTACCATGACGTTCATATCGGCATCTATGCGCAATTTAATTTTTTCCTTGCCATTTACATCCAAATAAATAAATGTAATTTTATCAGCACTTGGCAAGTAACACCAACCGGGCAGCAATTCATGCAATCCACGTATCAGATCATGAATTGTAGTGTTCTTGTCGTCATGACAACTAATTTCTCGCTCTTGATCTATTTCGAGGAACTTCTGCTCGTGTGTTTGGCAGACCTGCTCCATTCGAACTGAGTCTTCTTCCAGTCTTCTTCTTGTTCTTCGGCCAAGTTTTCTTGCTTTTGCACCAAGTCTTGTTGCTGCAACAACACCGATTCTACTTGGTCTTCTTCCAGCACGAGTTCTTCTTGTTCTTCGGCCAAGTCTTCTTGCTTTTGCCCCAAGGCTTGTTGCTGCAACAACACCGATTCTACTTGGTGCTCGTATGGGAAGCTCTGTGGTTGGAAGAGAAAAAAATTAATAGATTTGTAGAGACACTCCTAAGATATATGTACAAGTACTACGACCTCCTAACCGGAAATAATAAAATGAGAATACTCAGATATAATGATGAACTTTATAAAATATAATACATCAAGGTTAATAGATTAACAGCCAGACGCTTAAATAATAAAGTGTATAAAAATCGACAAGAGAAAAATATGTAAAATATTAATAGAAGCCGCTAGAAGAAGTTCAAAGGGGGGGGGGGGGGGGGGGGGGAATGTTTAAGGGAGCCCGTACTCGATATGCGCTCTAGCGACTTTGCAGTTAATGTATATAAAGAAAATGAAAATTGAAATCTGCAAATTTCTTACCTTGTTGAGACTACTACATATATTCTTGAGTTAGTGGTACCGCTCCGTTTCTTAACGTAGTCTTTCCTCTAGAAAGACTGCAAACGCTATTTTGTTTTATTTCCGTAAGATATTCTTTGACAATATCATCCTTCGCAAAATGCAACTCGCATATGTGATTCTGGCATATTAGCTCCACCGATAATGCCCACATCCACTGTTGTCGCATTGTGGTACACTATTCAATGAAATTGTGAGTAAATATGGAATACATGTTGGATGAGAAATAAATTTCAATCAATAAAGCAACAATAATTAAGAATTTAATACAGTAATTTATTTATCCGAATTAATTGGGGATTGGGGCAATCTGGATAACCAAAAAATAGGATAGTAGGATATAGATTGGGAATCTAGTAAGTACATTGAAAAACAGCATTTTTTAAGTTTCTATAAATTTAGTAAACATAAGGAAATCCATATACTAAAAAAAATTATTAAAAGAAATATGTATGTACGTACCGGTAATATATAAAAAAGAAATTCATATCACATTCGCACTCGCTGTTATTTCTTGATTCTAAAATTTTTACTATCGCCCCGAAAACTGATTCGAATAATTATCGCTCGGATAATCGGCGTTTTACTACAATTTAATAGAAATCAAGTCATTTAATTGAAATATTTTTTTTATCAGATCAGCATTGTATCACTTTACAGTCATCATATCGCAGAACATGACCAGAACATGAGAATTTGCTAGAATATGCCAGAGGTTTTAGAATTAATAAGGACAGTAGGAAAAGTTAGTTAGTATTCAGAAGTCGTTTGTTTAAAGTGGAAGATATAAATTAAAGTAGAAAGAAGTAGAAATGGAAGAAAGAATTCATTTTTATATTGAATAACAATTTTGTGCATGATACTAACCAAAGTTGTGCTTATAATACTTGGAATAGATACCAGTTATCAGTTGTATCTTAATGTAATTTTTTACTTCTATTGTTTTATTAAAAATTGTTTTTAATCCAATATACATACATCAGTTTCCGGCCATGGACTTTCCGGGCAGGTAATTAAAATGGAGGACAATCGTATCCCCACACGGATTCTGGTATAAGAATTTCGGGAAATAGGCCAGTAGGTAGGTACGGGAGGAGATGGATAGACTCTGCGCAACATCCGGAACTGTAGACTTGATGCAAGGAGGAGAAATGCCCTAGATGAGCCCAAGGCTCGATTCGGGCTGGAGTGTCATTGCATGGATGGATATTAGTTTAAAAAAGTTACTTACTGTTGGAACTTTGAAAAAACTCAATGGCTTCAAATTGAACTTGTTTCTTTGCAAGAGGGCGCATACTACTAGAAGTATTCTCGCGACTAAATGTGGTGTTGGTCAACACCGGAGGCGAAAACACCTTCCAAAGGGGGGGGAGAGCGTCTGTAATCGACATCACTTACGTGAGCGTTTCAGTGGCCAAGGACCTACAGTGGCGGGTGAGCGATTTGTACACGCACAGCGACCACCAAGCCATCATCTTCGAGGAATCCTACGTACGGAACGGCTAGAGGATGGGCCGTAAATAAACTCGACGCAGAGGTGTTCGAGGAAGTATTCCTGCATGATGCGAGGTCGGCAGGAGGTGCGCAGAGCGAATCGAAGATTCAGTTAAACAGGCATGTGATGCATCCATACCTCGGCGCGCCGGCAATCGGCAACACCCACCAAACTTCTGGTGGAACGCCGACATCAACAAATGCCGAAGGGCCTGCCTGAAAGCGAGAAGGAGAACTCAAAGAAATCGAAACCGTCCTGATTTCGATGAACTCCTTCAGAGATATAAGGAAGCGAGGAGAAGGCTGAACAAGGCCATCGCTAGAAGTAAATCCGAGCACTTCAAAAGATTGTGCAGAGAAGCAGACTCGGACCCCTGGGGTGGAGCCTATAAAATGGTTATGTCAGCGGTCAAGGGCAAACGCTCTCCGCCGATCACCTGCCCCGCGCTGCTCCAGAGCATTGTGTACGTCCTGTTTCCACAGAACGTACGCGCCGCCGAACTACCTACCCTTCAGGTGGACCCAGAAGAGGTACCTGCGGTGACCGCAGATGAGATTCTGGAGGCTGCAAAAAAGGTAGCCATCAATAAGGCCCCTGGCATGGATGGCATACCAAATAAAGCGGCGAAGCTAGCAGCTTCAATAGCGCGAAACAGGTTCCCTGAAGTCTTCACAGCGTGCCTGAGAGAGGGGATCTTCCCGGAGCGATGGAAACAGCAGAAACTCGTGCTCCTACCGAAGCCGAACAAGCCTTTAGGGGACCCATCGTCCTACAGACCGATATGCCTCCTTAGTTGCATAGGCAAACTTTTCGAGCGGGTGATCTGTAACAGGATTCTCCCTAGCGTCGAAAGGGCAGGTGGCCTTTCGGACAAGCAATTCGGCTTTAGAAAGGCAAGGACGACGACTGATGCAGTCAATATGGTGGTGGGCATAGCAAGAGCCGCCATAGAGAAAAATCACTGCTGCGCACTGATAACCCTCGACGTAAAAAATGCTTTCAACTCAGCGAGGTGGAGCAAAATAGTTGAGGCGTTAATCAAGCTAGGCACACCTAAGTACCTAGTGCGTGTAGTGGCCGACTACCTCCAGGGTAGGTCGCTTCATTGTGATTCGGATGATGGTCCTAAAGTTTTCGGGACAACATGCGGTGTCCCGCAAGGTTCCGTCCTGGGCCCTCTCCTATGGATCGCAATGTACAATGATGTGTTGGGGCTTCGTCTTCCAAAGGAAGCAGTGGCGATCGGGTTCGCAGATGATATCGGGGTAGTTGTCGAAGGAAAACACCCAGATGACATCGAACTGTATGCGAACGAAGCGATCTGGGAAATAAAAGCGTGGTTAGAACGCGCTGGGTTGAAGCTTGCTGAGCACAAAACTGAAGCAGTGGTGATCAGCAAACGGCGAAAGCCAGTATCCGTGAGGATCAAGGTAGGGGAACAGATCATCCACCCACAGCCCGCTCTAAGGTACCTGGGAGTGATGATCGCTCGGAGGCTAAATTTCAAAGCGCACTTGGAGGGCACGGCAGACAAAGCTTCTGCGATTTGTGCAGCACTCGCAAGAATGCTGCCCAATGTTGGGGGCCCTAGACCGAGTCGCCGCCTCCTCTTGGGGAGGGTGGTCAGCTCAGTCCTGCTATACGCAGCGCCAGTGTGGGCAGCAGCGTTAAACAGGACTGCAAATTGCAGGAAATGGAGGGCCGCATATAGGTTAAGTGCACTCCGCGCTTGCTGCGCGTACAGGACCACGTCCGACGATGCGGCGTGCGTGATAGCGGGGATGATTCCTGTAGATATTCTGGCGAGGGAGGGCATGCGTCTCTATGACCCAGAATATGGTAGGGGACAGCCAAGAAGGGTACGGCGGCAGATTGCGCGCTGTGAGTCCTTAAGGGAATGGCAGGGGAAATGGGACGAGTCTGTTAAGGGTCGTTGGACCCACAGACTTATCCCTAACGTGGAAGTATGGGTTTTGAGGGAGCGTGGGGAAGTAAGTTACGACCTCACGCAGTTCCTGAGCGGACATGGGGGGTATAGGAAATACCTCCACCGATTCGGCCACGATGATTCACCGTTGTGTCCGGTATGCCCAGCGACGGAAGAAGACGCAGAGCACGTCTTCTTTGCCTGCTCGAGATACGCCGAGGAAAGGGCGGAATTAGAAGAAAGGGTTGAGGAGCCACTAACGCCCGAAAACATCCTAGACCATATGATGAGGTCTGAGGAAATGTGGAGGGACGTGGAAGCAACCCTAAAGACCATTCACAGAAAGCTAAGGCAAGAAGAAGCCGTAAGAAATAGAGAAAGGCACAGAAATGCCGCGAGCAGAAGCAGCTGAATGAAGCTGAACGACCCCCGCGAAGTAATGCTTATTAGCCAGTCCAGTCCCCAGTGGATCACGTCGGAGGGGCTTTTTTAGTTCTCATGTTCATAGACCCATATATGCGTATGTGCACTTACGAGTATGTGTCCATATGTGTGTATGTGTGGATTTACGTGAAACATAACCGTCATGCGGGATCGGCCAGTAAGGGGCACATGAGTCATGCGGTAGCGAATGCTTTTTACCCCCAGGAAAAAAAAATATATATATATATATAAGTGTATAAAATATAATTATTTATATATGTATGTGAAAAGACTTATATGGGTGATTGTCATGAAATGGGGGTAGTGGCTGGCTGGCCGTTGTTCTTTAGCTACAACGCCTCAAACAAATTTTTTCTGGGGTGAAAATCTCCATCCAGTAATAAAACATTCTCTCCTTCATCGCCTCCCGCGGCAAGCACTCTTGAACAAAATGGCGGCCCTTCGACCACCGAAAATGTCGCCTCCGTAACCTGTCCATTTTCCGCTTTTACGTCACGGCACTACGTTTACGGAAAAACAGTGCATTATTGCCGCGCGCCTAGGGTCTCAAACGATAGCAGCAGTGTTCCGAAACTGATCACCGGTATGTATTACGCGGGCGGATACCTGCTTAGTTAGATGTCAGTGTTTACATTCTGACTGTTGTTTGTTGCAAATTTCAATAAAAACTATAAGAATAGCGCACACGCAACGACAAATTGGTTGTCAAGTGGCACTAAGTAGTGAAAACGAATCGTCACAAGTTTCTTTATGAATGTTTATCCTCGCCGGACGTTTAGACTGTGAACAATTTATAAACAAGAGAGCAACCCTCAAGAAAATTATCGAAGAAAAAAAAACTGTCGCCTCCGTAATGTGTGTTTTCGTTGTGATATGTGTTGCAAATCTCTTTTAACTCGGTTCGGTGAATTTGTTTGCATTTGTAGAGCAAGCAAATTTTCGGAAAAATTGTTTGCTCTCATTGGTCATGAAAGCGACGGATTTTTCGATGAAATGTCGCTACCGTAATTGTCGCCTCCGAAGCCATATAATTTCGGCTTTTCGATATAAACTTCTCACTGTCTATACCTCGTGTGTATTTATGTGGAAATATACAGAAAGTACTTCAAAATAATGTTGAAAACACATGAGAAAATTTTTTTTCAGCACTTTTTTTTTTGTTCACAAATTTTTGTTCAAATCTCAAAAACTCCCATTTCATGACAATCACCCATATATTAATATGTATAAGGAAAGTTAAAAGAACAATACATGTATATGTATGTGTAAGCAATAATTATAGGTTAATATGTATATCAAAATAATAATATAAATAATATATATACATATATGTATAAGAAAGAATTATATTGTAATATGGATAAGAAAGGTTAAATAATCGTATGTGTAAATGTGTAATCAAAATAAAGGATCTAAAACCTTTTAAATCGACGAATGAAAAGAAAATACAAAAAAAATCAAATCAAAAAGAAATCAAATACGACAAAAAAAATTTAAAATTTATATGAAATCAAATTCTTTAAATATATGTAGTAAAAAAATATATTAATTCAGAGCAAAAACAGTGTCTCCATGATTTTATCGGAATGTTATTATTATATATGTATGCATTTTGAAAAAAAAAAAAAAAAAAAAAAAAAACAATATAAACAAAACAAATTATCTGTGATCTTCTTTGTAGAATCGATTTGCCAGACGCTGCGAAAAAACTTCCAATTTCTCCAAAAATATTCAGCTCGCAAATGGGAGTAAGAAAAACCTTACAAAATATTCCCACAGGTTCCGCTATTTCATCCTTTGTTTAAGAAAGAAAAATTTTTAATAGATTTTTAATACGCTTTTATTAGCTTCACTTGTAACTATGTAATAAAATCTTGTAAGTTAAATTTGACCCACTTCCCGGTTTCCGATTGAGCTGAAATTTTACACACAGGTTTAGTTTGGATGCCAATGCAATCTGACTATTTTGTAAACAAATCAAGATGACGGGTCCAGAATGGCGGCTGGATTTTGCAATTGTGTTCGCCGACCCCCCGACATGGGTATCAAATGGATGGGTATGCCAAACACAATACTATAAGCTGTGTAGCGTAGTTCTAAATTCAAAATGGATATGTGTTAATTAGCTGCACTTGTAACTATGCAATAAAATCTTGTAAGTTAAATTTAACCCACTTCCCGGTTTCCGATTGAGCTGAAATTTTGCATACACGTTTAGTTTGGATGACAATGTAATCTGACTATTTTTAAAAAAATCAAGATGACGGGTCCAGGATGGCGGCTGAATTTTGCAATTGTGTTCGCCGACCCCCCGACATGGGTATCAAATGGATGGGTATGCCAACTACAATACAATTAGCTGCGTAGCGTAAATTCAAAATAGCGGCCAACACAAAATAGCGGAATGGCGATTACCTTTTTCTTTAAAACCCACTCGGTTTGGGTATCAAATGAAAGTGTATGAAGGAGTCTGATGATTGAGCCAAGTAGCATAAAGAGCTAGAGTTCATTTAATGATGTAGACTATGAGGTCCCACCGAAGCCAAGGTTGGAAAAGTGCTGACTAATTGGATTTCAAAGTGTATTTTAATTTTTTTAATACGCTTTTATCAAGTAACCCCCTGTTCGCCTGCCCAGAAAGTAACCCCCTTTTCTCCTGTCAGCCACCTTTTCGGGTTTAGAAATAACAGCGGACGTACGGCTGCTAGCCGCTATTTGGAAATATAAGAATTGTTATGGTAGAAGAAACACTAAAAAGTAGAAAATAAAATATAGTTTAAAAAAACCAAAAAATACGCTTTTAATTTAAAATGAACTAAAAAGTAAAAAATAATTTTTAATGTAAAATTTTTGTTGCTCCAGCCAGTATATGGGAACAACCTACGTTTCGAAATGTAAAAAAGCGTGGGGCGCTAACGAAAAGTTCCAATGTTAATGAAATAAGGAAATAGGTAAGGAGCCCTATATCAATTTTTTTTTTTTTTTCAAATTCAATTTATTTATTTCTAAGTTTGACAATGTGTATACATCCAATAGAAAATCAACATATCTTAGTGCTAGAAGGGATCTTCATTCATCTATAATATTATTATGTGGGCGAGCCGAAATTTATTTTATTTGAATAAAAACTAGAACAATTTTGGGAAAAATTCTTCAAAACCCAGTGAAAGTTTTAATAAACCTAACCTAAGTGCTTAACCTAATCCTTACAAACTAACTATCGACAAGTTGCCGAATTAAAGGATTTTCCGATAAAACACATGTATCATAAAACTTATTTGCTAAGGAATTTAATCTTACATGAATAGTATCTATCTTGGCCAAACTATGCAGTCGTGAGGTGGAGGAATGCCTAGGTAAGCGAAATATCATTTTTAGTATTTTGTTTTGGGAAACTTGCAATTTATTTATGTGAGTCTGTGCACATTTAAACCATAGGGGAGCACCGTATATCATAACTGATTGAAAAATAACTTTATATATGATGAGCTTATTTTCCGTACTTAGGGTTGACCTTCTGTTTATAAAGGGGTACATGGTTCTTATTAGTAGGCTTATTTTATCTAGAGTCGATTTTATGTGCTTCGAAAAGGTCAGGGTTTTGTCCAGTTTGATACCTAGGTATTTCACTTCATCAGACCAATGTACACTATGGCCATTTAGGCACAAATCAGTGCTAGGTAGGAAATGGGGGCTTCTCCTTCGTGTGAAGAACATGGATTGAGTTTTGTTTGGATTTATTTTTATTTTCCAATTGCAAAAATAATCAGACAAGATGTCGAGACCGTTTTGCAAGTTCGAGCAGATATTGGTCGCGTCTTTATGAGAAGTGAATATGGCTGTATCATCGGCGAATATAGATGAGAAACAGTTAGGTATGCTAGGAAGATCGGAAGTGTAGATGTTATAAAGAATTGGACCTAATACCGAACCTTGAGGTACTCCTGCAGTGATACGTCTTGGTGCAGATGATGCCAGTCCTAAATGTACCCTGAACGAGCGATCGTGAAGGAAATCACGAACCAGTCCTACGAGAGGTACAGGAAACCCAAAATTGATAATTTTATGTAATAAGGCGTCGTGCCATACCGAATCAAAAGCAGCCTGCACATCAAGGAGAACAAGACCTGTGGATTTACCCAGAGCAAAATTCTTTTTTATATGTTGGGAAATTCTTAGAAGGGGATGGGTTGTGTTATGCCCAGCTCTAAAACCAAACTGTTCATTGGGTAACAGGTTTCTGCTTTCGATATGATCGATCATTTTCTTTTTAATTACTTTCTCCAATATTTTCGCCAGATTACTTAATAAGCTAATAGGACGGTAGCTACAAGGGTCACATGCTGGTTTACCGGGTTTTAAGATTGGAATTACTTTTGCCTCTTTCCATGCTACTGGGAAGTATTTGAGCTTAAGACAAGAGTTTATGATAAACGCAAGGTAAACTATTCCACAACGCGGAAGTGCTTTTAGGCTTTTGTTTGAAACACCATCAAGACCACAAGCTTTTTTTGTCCGTGAATGTTTTATTATATTTTTTATCTCTTTAGGGCGGACGCACCAATGAGAATCGATCTGAGTGCTTTGCGCAACCAGGCGATTTAACGATGCTTCGACTAGCTGAGTGGTAGCGGCATTGCTGAGATGGTCAGATATGGTTGAATTTGCCGCAAATATTTGGGAAAGTACTTCGGCTTTATCACTGCAAGTGATGTACCTATTAATTCCATCCTTAAGCACTGGAATGGACTTGCATTTGTTTTTGGTAATTTTGGCCAGGTTCCAGAATGGCTTGGAACACTTCTCCATACCTTGTAAAAGCGAGCTCCACTTTCGGTTTCTGTGTTCAATAACAGATTTCTTAATAAGGTAGTTTAGATCGGCTAGTTCGTCCTCATAACACAGTAATCTATAACGCAGCCATTTTCTACGTATCGTATTCCTTCTGGCTATGAGGTCAAGTATATATTTCGGTAATTCTTCCTGCCTTTTGACAGAAAGAAGGGGCGGGCTAGCAGCTTCAATACTAGTGTTTATTGCATCAGCGAAAGTTTTTATCATTCTATCGACATCAGACTTATATTGGATAGCAGAAAGTGACAACGCAGATAGGTTTAATTTATGTTTTACTAGTATTTGAAAGTGAACCCAGGTTGTGAGCTTTGTATTGACTCTATTGCATTCATTTATAGTTGGGGTTTGCTGCAGTGTAATGAAAACCGGAAGGTGGTCCGAGGAGAGATCATTTACTACATACGGCTGAGAAACTAAATTAGGACAATTTGTTAGGAATAGGTCCAGAACGGATGGGTTTACTCTAGTTTGACTGGGTACATAGGTAGGATCAGGCGGATATAACAAATTGAAGGGATAGTTAGAATTTAACTCATGCAAGATATTTCCCCAACAGTTTGCACGCAGGCAACCCCACGCCTGGTGTCTACAGTTTAAGTCGCCCCCCATGATAAATTTACCTCCTAGGCGGGTCCTAATATCGTTTCTAAACAAAACTTTTGCTCGTTGGTTTGACGTACCTCCAGGAAAATAAGCACAAACTACATTTAATGCATGATTTTCTTCAATTTGAATTTCCGCCCCTATGGTTTCAATTACCTTCGTTGGAATCAATGGCAAAGGATTTACTTTTAGTTTTTTGTGTATAATAAGTGCGACTCCTCCACCTCTCGAGCCTTCTCTATCTAACCTGTGGCAGAAATAATTTGGGTTTGATAACGTAATGCTAGAATTTAGACCAGTTTCGGTGACCATTGCTACGTCAATATATTTTTCTTGCATAAAAGTAAAAAATTCAACTAACTTAGATCTAATACCCCTGGCATTCCAAGTGATTATTTTTATTTGATTACGGTCCATTTGTTAAATACTTTAAAGCTAATTCTGTTATTACATTAAATTGTTCGAACTTATCTTTACACAATTTTAACCTAGATACAAGTTCAGTGGTAAGTGTTTGTATTTCATTTAAACTAAAGAGATTTGGATTTTCATTGGGGTTTGCGGTGCTAATATTTGTGTTAGTATTTAATCTAAATGTTGACCAATTAAAGTTACCTCCAGAGTTTTGGCTGAGTCGTGTGTTGCGCAGCGGGGGGAAATCCTCACGGCGCGGGATATAACCTCGATTTATTGGTGCATTTTTAGGCCTTCTGGTGGACATTTTTCACGAAAACCTACATAGTTTTTCCGACTCGGACAGTTTGGATCTGTAGATATGTGATTACCATGACAGTTTGCACACTTTAAAATGTTTTGAGCCGTACAGTTTGCGGTTTCATGATTCTCTGAGCATTTTCCACAAAAGGTTTTAACATGACAATTTCTGGCTCCATGACCAAACATTTGGCAATTGTAACATTGCGTTATTTTATTGGGAAGTTTCCTGTGAAAATCCCACCTCACAACTGTTCTATTTATTACACTAAATTTTTCTCTCAATATTTTTAAGGTTATAACTATAACTATAAAAAATATTTGTTTTAGAATTGAACCCGGTTGTTTTCTTGTTACAGGTTTTATTTCGAGGCACTTTAATCCAGCAGTAATGAAATAGGTTTTCAAAGCTTCAAAATCGGTTGTTTCCAATCCAAATAACGTAACCTTGAAAGGTAATTCCGTCCTTAGACTGTGGGTGTAAAACTCGCAATTCAATTTCTTTAGCTTTAAACAAATTTTTTCATACACATCTATTGATTTCGGTAAAATTTTTATCCCAATAGACATGCGCTTAATGACATAATCAGTAATCTCATCTTCAGCTAGAGTTGTATGAATAAATTCACTATTGCTTTTGATGACATTTATAGGTGATGGTCTTGAATTATGTTTTTGTTTTTTATTCGCACCAGAATTGGGATTTACATCATCCGAACGGGATTCCTGTTCATCATCCGCCGTTGTTTGTAGTGGAGCGAAATAATTTGAAATCTGTGGAGTACTGTTTTCGCCTGGTTTTTTGCCCTGCGATCGAAATCTTTTGGCATTTAGTGATGCTTTTGGAGTTTTTTCACTCATTTTGATGGTAGATTTG
>CATLJY010000631.1:0-19852 GCA_949987705.1 Thereva unica
GTTATTTTCGATGTACTCGATGAATGTAACTTAATTTCGATGAATAAAGTGAATTTAAGTTATTTGCGATGTACTCGATGAATGTAACTTAATTTCGATGAATAAAGTGAATTTAAGTTATTTTCGATGTACTCGATGAATGTAACTTAATTTCGATGAATAAAGTGAATTTAAGTTATTTTCGATGTACTCGATGAATATAACTTAATTTCGATGAATAAAGTGAATTTAAGTTATTTTCGATGTACTCGATGAATATGACTTAATTTCGATGAATAAAGTGAATTTAAGTTATTTGCTATGTACTCGATGAATGTAACTTAATTTCGATGAATAAAGTGAATTTAAGTTATTTTCGATGTACTCGATGAATGTAACTTAATTTCGATGAATAAAGTAAATTTAAGTTATTTTCGATGTACTCGATGAATATAACTTAATTTCGATGATCAAAGTGAATTTAAGTTATTTTCGATGTACTCGATGAATATAACTTAATTTCGATGATCAAAGTGAATTTAAGTTATTTTCGATGTACTCGATGAATATAACTTAATTTCGATGAATAAAGTGAATTTAAGTTATTTTCGATGTATTTGATGAATATGACTTAATTTCGATGAATAAAGTGAATTTAAGTTATTTTCGATGTATTTGATGAATATGACTTAATTTCGATGAATAAAGTGAATTTAAGTTATTTTCGATGTACTCGATGAATATAAAGATATCCTTCAGGCAACTAAACTAAAGATATCCTTCAGGCAACGATTGCTAGTGGCCTAGATGTCATAGCATTCACTGAAACCTGGCTCCATGTGGGCATTCTCAATGCTGAACTTTTCGATTCCTCCTACCAAATCTTTCGGAGGGACCGTTATACTGACTCGGAAGCTCGTGGGGGTGGCGTACTTGTTGCTTGTAGAAGCCATCTTAATTGCACCCCAATTTCGCTTCCTAGCTTCTCTAACCACCTTGACGTCGAGCTTGTTGCTCTTAAAATCTCCCTTTCTAAAATGAATCTCTTCCTGCTGTGCTGCTATATCCCACCAGATATGTTAAGCACACTTGACGATGGAGGTAATAACCTCTATGATATTCTCATCTTTTGTGTTGATCACATTCTGACCTTGATGAACACTAATGATGAGCTACTTCTTCTAGGCGATTTTAATTTACCCAATATCCAGTGGGTATATGTTGATGATGACGATAACTACCTTCCTGAAGGCTGCCTTAATTCTAAGGAATCGTGTTTTCTCGATTCCTTATTTTCACTTGGCTTAAGTCAAATGAGCGGTGTGACTAATGTATTAGGAAGGCAGTTGGATCTTATATTCTTTACTGACTCAGTCAACATGACTGTTGAACCCAGTCCAATAGTCATGTCCACAGTTGACAATTACCACCCTCCTATCTTGCTCAATTACTGTTTCAATTCAGTTAATACTCCTTATCCGGAGGGGGTAACCTATTCCTTTAACTTTAAAAAGGCTAACTTTAATGAGCTGTCATCTAAACTTGCCATGGTTGATTTCAACAACTTACTTTCCGCAAACGAGTTGGATGTCGATGTAGCACGGTTTTATGGCGTACTATACGAAGCCCTCGTTTCTTGCGTTCCCTACGAGCCTCAAAAATTAGCCAGTTCTTCTCCTCCTTGGTTCAATAGTGAACTCAAGCATTTGAAAAATCGAAAGAATAGGCTCTGGAAAACTTATTTAAAGAGAAAGGACTCTCCGAGTCTCAATTCATTTATCATTTGCTATAACCAATTTCGTTCTCTCTCTTTTACTCTGTATCGTGAATATCTCAGCAGTATGAGTAATAAAGTATTTACTGATTCCAGAAACTTCTTCAAATTTATCAACTCGAAGAAAAAAGTTGATAATTACCCTAATACTATGCAGCACAAGAACTGGTCTAGCTGTGACTCGCCCGCGATTTGCAACATGTTTGCGTCATTCTTTCATCAATCTTTCTCATCTGCAGACTTTCAGCCTGACGACAATAATTTTCGCCACATTATCCCCAACCGAGAGGCTCATTTTTTACCTCTCTCAATTACCATTGCCGATATCGTGAAACATATTGACGATCTTCCATTTGACTTTACTCCTGGCCCCGACGGTATTCCTCCTGCTGTTCTTAAGGCCTGTGTGGAGGTTCTCCAGTCTCCACTGAAAATCCTTTTTCTAAAATCCCTGGATAAAGGGTACTTCCCCACTTTGTGGAAGAATTCGTTCATAATTCCTATTCACAAAAGTGGCTGCAAGAGTGAAATATCGAATTATAGGCCTGTTGCTAAGTTGTCTGCTATACCGAAACTTTTTGAATCAATTATCTATTCCACACTCGCTCCCATATGCAAGAGGCTGATCTCAACGAATCAACATGGTTTTCTTGCAGCTCGTTCCACCACCACCAATCTTCTTGAGTTCACTGCTCATGCTGTCGAAGGCTTCGTTTCCGGTAGTCAAACTGATTGTGTTTACACTGATTTTAGTAAGGCATTCGACAAGCTCTCCCATTCCATTATTATTCTGAAATTAAGAATGTTAGGCTTTCCGCAAGCCCTTCTAGTATGGTTCCAGTCTTACTTAACTGACCGGACCTACCAAGTTCTTTTTCGTAGATCCAAATCAATAACCATTGAAGCGTCGTCCGGTGTCCCTCAAGGAAGTCATCTTGGCCCTCTCCTCTTTATCTTATCAATTGATGACATTGTTCCCTTGCTAAAACACTGTAGAATATTGATTTACGCTGATGACATCAAATTGTATCGGCACATAAAGAGTATGGAGGATTGCAAACTTCTGCAGATTGACCTTGATACCTTTTACTCTTGGTGTGCTAACAACAACCTGGTTCTTAATATTGGTAAATGCGAAGTCATGACTTTTAGTAGGAGACGTGATCCTATAATTTTTAACTACACCTTTTCTGATGAGGGTATCCCTCGTGTTAATTTGGTTAAAGATCTCGGGATTAGATTTGATAGTAAGCTGGATTTCTCCACTCACATCAACTATATCTCTTCCAGAGGTAGTTTAGTCTTGGGTTTTATAAAAAGGTGGTCCAAGGAATTTAATAACCCGTTGGTTACTAAACACTTATATATTTCTCTTACCATTACTTGAATATGCCTCCCAGGTTTGGTCTCCTCACTATTCTTCGCATGTTAGAACTATTGAATCGGTTCAACGAAGGTTCGTTCGATTCGCACTGAATCATCTTCCTTGGGAAAACCCAATAGTTCTTCCATCATATGAATCCCGGCTTAAGTTACTCAACTTAAGCTCTCTTCAAAAGCGTCGAGAGGTGGCCGATGTTGTATTTGTTCATCAGCTACTTAATGGAAAGGTCGACTCAGGTTTTTTAGGTCGCCGTGCGTCGTTTAGAGAGAGTCGTTATAATCTGAGAGGTCCACCTCTTTTACAAATCAACTCCTCTAATACTAATTACGGTAGATTTGAGCCTGTAAACCGCATGTTCATTAATGTTAACAATAATATTAATGTCTTTAGCGTGAGCATTAGTAAAGATGTCCTTAAAAGGAGTCTTTTTAATCTCACGTGACCATCTTTGTTTCCTATTGCTTGCGTGGGTTATATGTTAATTTGGATTTGTGTTTTTATTTAATAATTTTTATGTTACTAATACTTTATGTTTGCATGTCTCAGCTGAGCCACGGCAGTGGTAAATATTTCTCAGCCCTGCTGGGAAGTGCGCCTTCTGCGTTAGAAGGGAAACTCTATATATGTATATATATACATATATATATCTATATATGTATGTGTGTGTATGTATATATAGATTTTCATGCTTAGCTGATAAGTGCGCCTTCTGTGCTAGAAGGGTTAACTCTTGCTATAAATATGACTTAATTTCGATGAATAAAGTGAATTTAAGTTATTTGCTATGTACTCGATGAATGTAACTTAATTTCGATGAATAAAGTGAATTTAAGTTATTTTCGATGTACTCGATGAATGTAACTTAATTTCGATGAATAAAGTGAATTTAAGTTATTTTCGATGTACTCGATGAATATAACTTAATTTCGATGATCAAAGTGAATTTAAGTTATTTTCGATGTACTCGATGAATATAACTTAATTTCGATGAATAAAGTGAATTTAAGTTATTTTCGATGTATTTGATGAATGTAACTTAATTTCGATGAATAAAGTGAATTTAAGTTATTTTCGATGTACTCGATGAATGTAACTTAATTTCGATGAATAAAGTGAATTTAAGTTATTTTCGATGTACTCGATGAATGTAACTTAATTTCGATGAATAAAGTGAATTTAAGTTATTTTCGATGTATTTGATGAATGTAACTTAATTTCGATGAATAAAGTGAATTTAAGTTATTTTCGATGTACTCGATGAATGTAACTTAATTTCGATGAATAAAATGAATTTAAGTTATTTTCGATGTACTCGATGAATATAACTTAATTTCGATGAATAAAGTGAATTTAAGTTATTTTCGATGTATTTGATGAATGTAACTTAATTTCGATGAATAAAGTGAATTTAAGTTATTTTCGATGTACTCGATGAATATGACTTAATTTCGATGAATAAAGTGAATTTAAGTTATTTTCGATGTACTCGATTAATATAACTTAATTTCGATGAATAAAATGAATTTAAGTTATTTTCGATGTACTCGATGAATGTAACTTAATTTCGATGAATAAAGTGAATTTAAGTTATTTTCGATGTACTCGATGAATGTAACTTAATTTCGATGAATAAAGTGAATTTAAGTTATTTTCGATGTATTTGATGAATGTAACTTAATTTCGATGAATAAAGTGAATTTAAGTTATTTTCGATTTACTCGATGAATATAACTTAATTTCGATGATCAAAGTGAATTTAAGTTATTTTCGATGTACTCGATGAATATAACTTAATTTCGATGAATAAAGTGAATTTAAGTTATTTTCGATGTATTTGATGAATATGACTTAATTTCGATGAATAAAGTGAATTTAAGTTATTTTCGATGTACTCGATGAATATAACTTAATTTCGATGAATAAAGTGAATTTAAGTTATTTTCGATGTACTCGATGAATGTAACTTAATTTCGATGAATAAAGTGAATTTAAGTTATTTTCGATTTACTCGATGAATATAACTTAATTTCGATGATCAAAGTGAATTTAAGTTATTTTCGATGTACTCGATGAATATAACTTAATTTCGATGAATAAAGTGAATTTAAGTTATTTTCGATGTACTCGATGAATATAACTTAATTTCGATGAATAAAGTGAATTTAAGTTATTTTCGATGTACTCGATGAATATAACTTAATTTCGATGAATAAAGTGAATTTAAGTTATTTGCGATGTACTCGATGAATGTAACTTAATTTCGATGAATAAAGTGAATTTAAGTTATTTTCGATGTATTTGATGAATGTAACTTAATTTCGATGAATAAAGTGAATTTAAGTTATTTTCGATGTATTTGATGAATGTAACTTAATTTCGATGAATAAAGTGAATTTAAGTTATTTTCGATGTACTCGATGAATGTAACTTAATTTCGATGAATAAAGTGAATTTAAGTTATTTTCGATGTACTCGATGAATGTAACTTAATTTCGATGAATAAAGTGAATTTAAGTTATTTTCGATGTATTTGATGAATATGACTTAATTTCGTTGAATAAAGTGAATTTAAGTTATTTTCGATGTACTCGATGAATATAACTTAATTTCGATGAATAAAGTGAATTTAAGTTATTTTCGATGTACTCGATGAATGTAACTTAATTTCGATGAATAAAGTGAATTTAAGTTATTTTCGATGTACTCGATGAATGTAACTTAATTTCGATGAATAAAGTGAATTTAAGTTATTTTCCATGTACTCGATGAATGTAACTTAATTTCGATGAATAAAGTGAATTTAAGTTATTTTCGATGTACTCGATGAATGTAACTTAATTTCGATGAATAAAGTGAATTTAAGTTATTTTCGATGTATTTGATGAATGTAACTTAATTTCGATGAATAAAGTGAATTTAAGTTATTTTCGATGTACTCGATGAATGTAACTTAATTTCGATGAATAAAGTGAATTTAAGTTATTTTCGATGTACTCGATGAATATAACTTAATTTCGATGAATAAAGTGAATTTAAGTTATTTTCGATGTATTTGATGAATGTAACTTAATTTCGATGAATAAAGTGAATTTAAGTTATTTTCGATGTACTCGATGAATATAACTTAATTTCGATGAATAAAGTGAATTTAAGTTATTTTCGATGTACTCGATGAATATAACTTAATTTCGATGAATAAAGTGAATTTAAGTTATTTTCGATGTATTTGATGAATGTAACTTAATTTCGATGAATAAAGTGAATTTAAGTTATTTTCGATGTACTCGATGAATGTAACTTAATTTCGATGAATAAAGTGAATTTAAGTTATTTTCGATGTACTCGATGAATGTAACTTAATTTCGATGAATAAAGTGAATTTAAGTTATTTTCGATGTATTTGATGAATATAACTTAATTTCGATGAATAAAGTGAATTTAAGTTATTTTCGATGTACTCGATGAATGTAACTTAATTTCGATGAATAAAGTGAATTTAAGTTATTTTCGATGTACTCGATGAATGTAACTTAATTTCGATGAATAAAGTGAATTTAAGTTATTTTCGATGTATTTGATGAATGTAACTTAATTTCGATGAATAAAGTGAATTTAAGTTATTTTCGATTTACTCGATGAATATAACTTAATTTCGATGATCAAAATGAATTTAAGTTATTTTCGATGTACTCGATGAATATAACTTAATTTCGATGAATAAAGTGAATTTAAGTTATTTTCGATGTACTCGATGAATATAACTTAATTTCGATGAATAAAGTGAATTTAAGTTATTTTCGATGTATTTGATGAATGTAACTTAATTTCGATGAATAAAGTGAATTTAAGTTATTTTCGATGTACTCGATGAATGTAACTTAATTTCGATGAATAAAGTGAATTTAAGTTATTTTCGATGTACTCGATGAATGTAACTTAATTTCGATGAATAAAGTGAATTTAAGTTATTTTCGATGTACTCGATGAATGTAACTTAATTTCGATGAATAAAGTGAATTTAAGTTATTTTCGATGTACTCGATGAATGTAACTTAATTTCGATGAATAAAGTGAATTTAAGTTATTTTCCATGTACTCGATGAATGTAACTTAATTTCGATGAATAAAGTGAATTTAAGTTATTTTCGATGTACTCGATGAATGTAACTTAATTTCGATGAATAAAGTGAATTTAAGTTATTTTCGATGTATTTGATGAATGTAACTTAATTTCGATGAATAAAGTGAATTTAAGTTATTTTCGATGTACTCGATGAATGTAACTTAATTTCGATGAATAAAGTGAATTTAAGTTATTTTCGATGTACTCGATGAATATAACTTAATTTCGATGAATAAAGTGAATTTAAGTTATTTTCGATGTATTTGATGAATGTAACTTAATTTCGATGAATAAAGTGAATTTAAGTTATTTTCGATGTACTCGATGAATATAACTTAATTTCGATGAATAAAGTGAATTTAAGTTATTTTCGATGTACTCGATGAATATAACTTAATTTCGATGAATAAAGTGAATTTAAGTTATTTTCGATGTATTTGATGAATGTAACTTAATTTCGATGAATAAAGTGAATTTAAGTTATTTTCGATGTACTCGATGAATGCAACTTAATTTCGATGAATAAAGTGAATTTAAGTTATTTTCGATGTACTCGATGAATGTAACTTAATTTCGATGAATAAAGTGAATTTAAGTTATTTTCGATGTACTCGATGAATGTAACTTAATTTCGATGAATAAAGTGAATTTAAGTTATTTTCGATGTATTTGATGAATATAACTTAATTTCGATGAATAAAGTGAATTTAAGTTATTTTCGATGTACTCGATGAATGTAACTTAATTTCGATGAATAAAGTGAATTTAAGTTATTTTCGATGTACTCGATGAATGTAACTTAATTTCGATGAATAAAGTGAATTTAAGTTATTTTCGATGTATTTGATGAATGTAACTTAATTTCGATGAATAAAGTGAATTTAAGTTATTTTCGATTTACTCGATGAATATAACTTAATTTCGATGATCAAAGTGAATTTAAGTTATTTTCGATGTACTCGATGAATATAACTTAATTTCGATGAATAAAGTGAATTTAAGTTATTTTCGATGTACTCGATGAATATAACTTAATTTCGATGAATAAAGTGAATTTAAGTTATTTTCGATGTATTTGATGAATGTAACTTAATTTCGATGAATAAAGTGAATTTAAGTTATTTTCGATGTACTCGATGAATGTAACTTAATTTCGATGAATAAAGTGAATTTAAGTTATTTTCGATGTACTCGATGAATGTAACTTAATTTCGATGAATAAAGTGAATTTAAGTTATTTTCGATGTATTTGATGAATGTAACTTAATTTCGATGAATAAAATGAATTTAAGTTATTTTCGATGTACTCGATGAATGTAACTTAATTTCGATGAATAAAGTGAATTTAAGTTATTTTCGATGTACTCGATGAATGTAACTTAATTTCGATGAATAAAGTGAATTTAAGTTATTTTCGATGTACTCGATGAATATAACTTAATTTCGATGATCAAAGTGAATTTAAGTTATTTTCGATGTACTCGATGAATATAACTTAATTTCGATGATCAAAGTGAATTTAAGTTATTTTCGATGTACTCGATGAATATAACTTAATTTCGATGAATAAAGTGAATTTAAGTTATTTTCGATGTATTTGATGAATATGACTTAATTTCGATGAATAAAGTGAATTTAAGTTATTTTCGATGTATTTGATGAATATGACTTAATTTCGATGAATAAAGTGAATTTAAGTTATTTTCGATGTACTCGATGAATGTAACTTAATTTCGATGAATAAAGTGAATTTAAGTTATTTGCGATGTACTCGATGAATATAACTTAATTTCGATGAATAAAGTGAATTTAAGTTATTTTCGATGTATTTGATGAATGTAACTTAATTTCGATGAATAAAGTGAATTTAAGTTATTTTCATTTACTCGATGAATGTAACTTAATTTCGATGAATAAAGTGAATTTAAGTTATTTTCGATGTACTCGATGAATATAACTTAATTTCGATGAATAAAGTGAATTTAAGTTATTTTCGATGTACTCGATGAATGTAACTTAATTTCGATGAATAAAGTGAATTTAAGTTATTTTCGATGTACTCGATGAATGTAACTTAATTTCGATGAATAAAGTGAATTTAAGTTATTTGCGATGTACTCGATGAATATAACTTAATTTCGATGAATAAAGTGAATTTAAGTTATTTTCGATTTACTCGATGAATGTAACTTAATTTCGATGAATAAAGTGAATTTAAGTTATTTTCGATGTACTCGATGAATATAACTTAATTTCGATGAATAAAGTGAATTTAAGTTATTTTCGATGTACTCGATGAATGTAACTTAATTTCGATGAATAAAGTGAATTTAAGTTTTTTCGATGTACTCGATGAATGTAACTTAATTTCGATGAATAAAGTGAATTTAAGTTATTTTCGATGTACTCGATGAATGTAACTTAATTTCGATGAATAAAGTGAATTTAAGTTATTTGCGATGTACTCGATGAATATAACTTAATTTCGATGATCAAAGTGAATTTAAGTTATTTTCGATGTACTCGATGAATGTAACTTAATTTCGATGAATAAAGTGAATTTAAGTTATTTGCTATGTACTCGATGAATATAACTTAATTTCGATGAATAAAGTGAATTTAAGTTATTTTCGATGTACTCGATGAATATAACTTAATTTCGATGAATAAAGTGAATTTAAGTTATTTGCGATGTACTCGATGAATATAACTTAATTTCCATGAATAAAGTGAATTTAAGTTATTTTCGATGTACTCGATGAATGTAACTTAATTTCGATGAATAAAGTGAATTTAAGTTATTTTCGATGTACTCGATGAATGTAACTTAATTTCGATGAATAAAGTGAATTTAAGTTATTTTCGATGTACTCGATGAATGTAACTTAATTTCGATGAATAAAGTGAATTTAAGTTATTTTCGATGTATTTGATGAATATAACTTAATTTCGATGAATAAAGTGAATTTAAGTTATTTGCTATGTACTCGATGAATATAACTTAATTTCGATGAATAAAGTGAATTTAAGTTATTTTCGATGTACTCGATGAATATAACTTAATTTCGATGAATAAAGTGAGTTTAAGTTATTTTCGATGTACTCGATGAATATAACTTAATTTCGATGATCAAAGTGAATTTAAGTTATTTTCGATGTACTCGATGAATATAACTTAATTTCGATGAATAAAGTGAATTTAAGTTATTTTCGATGTACTCGATGAATGTAACTTAATTTCGATGAATAAAGTGAATTTAAGTTATTTTCGATGTACTCGATGAATGTAACTTAATTTCGATGAATAAAGTGAATTTAAGTTATTTTCGATGTATTTGATGAATATGACTTAATTTCGATGAATAAAGTGAATTTAAGTTATTTTCGATGTATTTGATGAATATGACTTAATTTCGATGAATAAAGTGAATTTAAGTTATTTTCGATGTATTTGATGAATATGACTTAATTTCGATGAATAAAGTGAATTTAAGTTATTTTCGATGTACTCGATGAATGTAACTTAATTTCGATGAATAAAGTGAATTTAAGTTATTTTCGATGTACTCGATGAATGTAACTTAATTTCGATGAATAAAGTGAACTTAAGTTATTTTCGATGTATTTGATGAATGTAACTTAATTTCGATGAATAAAGTGAATTTAAGTTATTTTCGATGTACTCGATGAATATAACTTAATTTCGATGAATAAAGTGAATTTAAGTTATTTTCGATGTACTCGATGAATGTAACTTAATTTCGATGAATAAAGTGAATTTAAGTTATTTTCGATGTACTCGATGAATGTAACTTAATTTCGATGAATAAAGTGAATTTAAGTTATTTTCGATGTACTCGATGAATGTAACTTAATTTCGATGAATAAAGTGAATTTAAGTTATTTTCGATGTATTTGATGAATGTAACTTAATTTCGATGAATAAAGTGAATTTAAGTTATTTTCGATGTACTCGATGAATGTAACTTAATTTCGATGAATAAAGTGAATTTAAGTTATTTTCGATGTACTCGATGAATGTAACTTAATTTCGATGAATAAAGTGAATTTAAGTTATTTTCGATGTATTTGATGAATGTAACTTAATTTCGATGAATAAAGTGAATTTAAGTTATTTTCGATGTATTTGATGAATGTAACTTAATTTCGATGAATAAAGTGAATTTAAGTTATTTTCGATGTACTCGATGAATGTAACTTAATTTCGATGAATAAAGTGAATTTAAGTTATTTTCGATGTACTCGATGAATGTAACTTAATTTCGATGAATAAAGTGAATTTAAGTTATTTTCGATGTATTTGATGAATGTAACTTAATTTCGATGAATAAAGTGAATTTAAGTTATTTTCGATGTACTCGATGAATGTAACTTAATTTCGATGAATAAAGTGAATTTAAGTTATTTTCGATGTATTTGATGAATGTAACTTAATTTCGATGAATAAACTGAATTTAAGTTATTTTCGATGTACTCGATGAATGTAACTTAATTTCGATGAATAAAGTGAATTTAAGTTATTTTCGATGTACTCGATGAATGTAATTTAATTTCGATGAATAAAGTGAATTTAAGTTATTTTCGATGTACTCGATGAATATAACTTAATTTCGATGAATAAAGTGAATTTAAGTTATTTTCGATGTACTCGATGAATATAACTTAATTTCGATGATCAAAGTGAATTTAAGTTATTTTCGATGTACTCGATGAATATAACTTAATTTCGATGAATAAAGTGAATTTAAGTTATTTTCGATGTACTCGATGAATGTAACTTAATTTCGATGAATAAAGTGAATTTAAGTTATTTTCGATGTATTTGATGAATATGGCTTAATTTCGATGAATAAAGTGAATTTAAGTTATTTTCGATGTATTTGATGAATATGACTTAATTTCGATGAATAAAGTGAATTTAAGTTATTTTCGATATACTCGATGAATGTAACTTAATTTCGATGAATAAAGTGAATTTAAGTTATTTTCGATATACTCGATGAATGTAACTTAATTTCGATGAATAAAGTGAATTTAAGTTATTTTCGATGTATTTGATGAATGTAACTTAATTTCGATGAATAAAGTGAGTTTAAGTTATTTTCGATGTACTCGATGAATGTAACTTAATTTCGATGAATAAAGTGAATTTAAGTTATTTTCGATGTACTCGATGAATGTAACTTAATTTCGATGAATAAAGTGAATTTAAGTTATTTGCGATGTACTCGATGAATATAACTTAATTTCGATGAATAAAGTGAATTTAAGTTATTTGCGATGTACTCGATGAATGTAACTTAATTTCGATGAATAAAGTGAATTTAAGTTATTTGCTATGTACTCGATGAATATAACTTAATTTCGATGATCAAAGTGAATTTAAGTTATTTTCGATGTACTCGATGAATTTAACTTAATTTCGATGAATAAAGTGAATTTAAGTTATTTTCGATGTACTCGATGAATGTAACTTAATTTCGATTAATAAAGTGAATTTAAGTTATTTTCGATGTACTCGATGAATGTAACTTAATTTCGATGAATAAAGTGAATTTAAGTTATTTTCGATGTATTTGATGAATGTAACTTAATTTCGATGAATAAAGTGAATTTAAGTTATTTTCGATGTACTCGATGAATGTAACTTAATTTCGATGATCAAAGTGAATTTAAGTTATTTTCGATGTACTCGATGAATATAACTTAATTTCGATGAATAAAGTGAATTTAAGTTATTTTCGATGTACTCGATGAATATAACTTAATTTCGATGAATAAAGTGAATTTAAGTTATTTTCGATGTACTCGATGAATGTAACTTAATTTCGATGAATAAAGTGAATTTAAGTTATTTGCTATGTACTCGATGAATATAACTTAATTTCGATGAATAAAGTGAATTTAAGTTATTTTCGATGTACTCGATGAATGTAACTTAATTTCGATGATCAAAGTGAATTTAAGTTATTTTCGATGTACTCGATGAATATAACTTAATTTCGATGAATAAAGTGAATTTAAGTTATTTTCGATTTACTCGATGAATGTAAGTTAATTTCGATGAATAAAGTGAATTTAAGTTATTTTCGATGTATTTGATGAATGTAACTTAATTTCGATGAATAAAGTGAATTTAAGTTATTTTCGATGTACTCGATGAATGTAACTTAATTTCGATGAATAAAGTGAATTTAAGTTATTTGCTATGTACTCGATGAATATAACTTAATTTCGATGAATAAAGTGAATTTAAGTTATTTTCGATGTATTTGATGAATGTAAATTAATTTCGATGAATAAAGTGAATTTAAGTTATTTTCGATTTACTCGATGAATGTAACTTAATTTCGATGAATAAAGTGAATTTAAGTTATTTTCGATGTACTCGATGAATGTAACTTAATTTCGATGAATAAAGTGAATTTAAGTTATTTTCGATGTACTCGATGAATATGACTTAATTTCGATGAATAAAGTGAATTTAAGTTATTTGCTATGTACTCGATGAATATAACTTAATTTCGATGAATAAAGTGAATTTAAGTTATTTGCTATGTACTCGATGAATGTAACTTAATTTCGATGAATAAAGTGAATTTAAGTTATTTTCGATGTACTCGATGAATGTAACTTAATTTCGATGAATAAAGTGAATTTAAGTTATTTGCTATGTACTCGATGAATGTAACTTAATTTCGATGAATAAAGTGAATTTAAGTTATTTTCGATGTACTCGATGAATGTAACTTAATTTCGATGAATAAAGTGAATTTAAGTTATTTTCGATGTACTCGATGAATGTAACTTAATTTCGATGAATAAAGTGAATTTAAGTTATTTGCGATGTACTCGATGAATGTAACTTAATTTCGATGAATAAAGTGAATTTAAGTTATTTTCGATGTATTGATGAATGTAACTTAATTTCGATGAATAAAGTGAATTTAAGTTATTTACGATGTACTCGATGAATGTAACTTAATTTCGATGAATAAAGTGAATTTAAGTTATTTTCGATGTACTCGATGAATATAACTTAATTTCGATGAATAAAGTGAATTTAAGTTATTTGCTATGTACTCGATGAATATAAATAATTTCGATGAATAAAGTGAATTTAAGTTATTTTCGATGTACTCGATGAATGTAACTTAATTTCGATGAATAAAGTGAATTTAAGTTATTTTCGATGTACTCGATGAATGTAACTTAATTTCGATGAATAAAGTGAATTTAAGTTATTTGCGATGTACTCGATGAATATAACTTAATTTCGATGATCAAAGTGAATTTAAGTTATTTTCGATGTACTCGATGAATATAACTTAAATTCGATGAATAGAGTGAATTTAAGGTTATTTCGATGTACTCGATGAATGTAACTTAATTCGATGAATAAAGTGAATTTAGTTATTTTCGATGTATTTGATGAATATGACTTAATTTCGATGAATAAAGTGAATTTAAGTTATTTCGATGTATTTGATGAATATGACTTAATTTCGATGAATAAAGTGAATTTAAGTTATTTCGATGTATTTGATGAATATGACTTAATTTCGATGAATAAAGTGAATTTAAGTTATTTTCGATATACTCGATGAATGTAACTTAATTTCGATGAATAAAGTGAATTTAAGTTATTTTCGATGTATTTGATGAATGTAACTTAATTTCGATGAATAAAGTGAGTTTAAGTTATTTTCGATGTACTCGATGAATGTAACTTAATTTCGATGAATAAAGTGAATTAAGTTATTTTCGATGTACTCGATGAATGTAACTTAATTTCGATGAATAAAGGAATTTAAGTTATTTGCGATGTACTCGATGAATATAACTTAATTTCGATGATAAAGTGAATTAAGTTATTTGCGATGTACTCGATGAATGTAACTTAATTTCGATGAATAAAGTGAATTTAAGTTATTTGCTATGTACTCGATGAATATAACTTAATTTCGATGATCAAAGTGAATTTAAGTTATTTTCGATGTACTCGATGAATGTAACTTAATTTCGATGAATAAAGTGAATTTAAGTTATTTTCGATGTACTCGATGAATGTAACTTAATTTCGATTAATAAAGTGAATTTAAGTTATTTTCGATGTACTCGATGAATGTAACTTAATTTCGATGAATAAAGTGAATTTAAGTTATTTTCGATGTATTTGATGAATGTAACTTAATTTCGATGAATAAAGTGAATTTAAGTTATTTTCGATGTACTCGATGAATGTAACTTAATTTCGATGATCAAAGTGAATTTAAGTTATTTCGATGTACTCGATGAATATAACTTAATTTCGATGAATAAAGTGAATTTAAGTTATTTTCGATGTACTCGATGAATATAACTTAATTTCGATGAATAAAGTGAATTTAAGTTATTTTCGATGTACTCGATGAATGTAACTTAATTTCGATGAATAAAGTGAATTTAAGTTATTTGCTATGTACTCGATGAATATAACTTAATTTCGATGAATAAAGTGAATTTAAGTTATTTTCGATGTACTCGATGAATGTAACTTAATTTCGATGATCAAAGTGAATTTAAGTTATTTTCGATGTACTCGATGAATATAACTTAATTTCGATGAATAAAGTGAATTTAAGTTATTTTCGATGTACTCGATGAATGTAAGTTAATTTCGATGAATAAAGTGAATTTAAGTTATTTTCGATGTATTGATGAATGTAACTTAATTCGATGAATAAAGTGAATTTAAGTTATTTTCGATGTACTCGATGAATGTAACTTAATTTCGATGAATAAAGTGAATTTAAGTTATTTGCTATGTACTCGATGAATATAACTTAATTTCGATGAATAAAGTGAATTAAGTTATTTTCGATGTATTTGATGAATGTAACTTAATTTCGATGAATAAAGTGAATTTAAGTTATTTTCGATTTACTCGATGAATGTAACTTAATTTCGATGAATAAAGTGAATTTAAGTTATTTTCGATGTACTCGATGAATGTAACTTAATTTCGATGAATAAAGTGAATTTAAGTTATTTTCGATGTACTCGATGAATATGACTTAATTTCGATGAATAAAGTGAATTTAAGTTATTTGCTATGTACTCGATGAATATAACTTAATTTCGATGAATAAAGTGAATTGAGTTATTTGCTATGTACTCGATGAATGTAACTAATTTCGATGAATAAAGTGAATTTAAGTTATTTTCGATGTACTCGATGAATGTAACTTAATTTCGATGAATAAGTGAATTTAAGTTATTTGCTATGTACTCGATGAATGTAACTTAATTTCGATGAATAAAGTGAATTTAAGTTATTTTCGATGTACTCGATGAATGTAACTTAATTTCGATGAATAAAGTGAATTTAAGTTATTTTCGATGTACTCGATGAATGTAACTTAATTTCGATGAATAAGTGAATTTAAGTTATTTGCGATGTACTCGATGAATGTAACTTAATTTCGATGAATAAAGTGAATTAAGTTATTTTCGATGTATTTGATGATGTAACTTAATTTCGATGAATAAAGTGAATTAAGTTATTTGCGATGTACTCGATGAATGTAACTTAATTTCGATGAATAAAGTGAATTTAAGTTATTTTCGATGTACTCGATGAATATAACTTAATTTCGATGAATAAAGTGAATTAAGTTATTTGCTATGTACTCGATGAATATAACTTAATTCGATGAATAAGTGAATTTAAGTTATTTTCGATGTACTCGATGAATGTAACTTAATTTCGATGAATAAAGTGAATTTAAGTTATTTTCGATGTACTCGATGAATGTAACTTAATTTCGATGAATAAAGTGAATTTAAGTTATTTTCGATGTATTTGATGAATGTAACTTAATTTCGATGAATAAAGTGAATTTAATTTATTTTCGATGTACTCGATGAATATAACTTAATTTCGATGAATAAAGTGAATTTAAGTTATTTTCGATGTACTCGATGAATGTAACTTAATTTCGATGAATAAAGTGAATTTAAGTTATTTTCGATGTACTCGATGAATGTAACTTAATTTCGATGAATAAAGTGAATTTAAGTTATTTGCGATGTACTCGATGAATGTAACTTAATTTCGATGAATAAAGTGAATTTAAGTTATTTTCGATGTATTTGATGAATATAACTTAATTTCGATGAATAAAGTGAATTTAAGCTATTTTCGATGTACTCGATGAATATAACTTAATTTCGATGAATAAAGTGAATTTAAGTTATTTTCGATGTACTCGATGAATGTAACTTAATTTCGATGAATAAAGTGAATTTAAGTTATTTGCGATGTACTCGATGAATGTAACTTAATTTCGATGAATAAAGTGAATTTAAGTTATTTTCGATGTACTCGATGAATGTAACTTAATTTCGATGAATAAAGTGAATTTAAGTTATTTTCGATGTACTCGATGAATATAACTTAATTTCGATGAATAAAGTGAATTTAAGTTATTTTCGATGTACTCGATGAATATGACTTAATTTCGATGAATAAAGTGAATTTAAGTTATTTGCTATGTACTCGATGAATGTAACTTAATTTCGATGAATAAAGTGAATTTAAGTTATTTTCGATGTACTCGATGAATGTAACTTAATTTCGATGAATAAAGTGAATTTAAGTTATTTTCGATGTACTCGATGAATATAACCTAATTTCGATGATCAAAGTGAATTTAAGTTATTTTCGATGTACTCGATGAATATAACTTAATTTCGATGATCAAAGTGAATTTAAGTTATTTTCGATGTACTCGATGAATATAACTTAATTTCGATGAATAAAGTGAATTTAAGTTATTTTCGATGTATTTGATGAATATGACTTAATTTCGATGAATAAAGTGAATTTAAGTTATTTTCGATGTATTTGATGAATATGACTTAATTTCGATGAATAAAGTGAATTTAAGTTATTTTCGATGTACTCGATGAATGTAACTTAATTTCGATGAATAAAGTGAATTTAAGTTATTTTCGATGTACTCGATGAATGTAACTTAATTTCGATGAATAAAGTGAATTTAAGTTATTTGCGATGTACTCGATGAATGTAACTTAATTTCGATGAATAAAGTGAATTTAAGTTATTTTCGATGTACTCGATGAATGTAACTTAATTTCGATGAATAAAGTGAATTTAAGTTATTTTCGATGTACTCGATGAATATAACTTAATTTCGATGAATAAAGTGAATTTAAGTTATTTTCGATGTACTCGATGAATATGACTTAATTTCGATGAATAAAGTGAATTTAAGTTATTTGCTATGTACTCGATGAATGTAACTTAATTTCGATGAATAAAGTGAATTTAAGTTATTTTCGATGTACTCGATGAATGTAACTTAATTTCGATGAATAAAGTGAATTTAAGTTATTTTCGATGTACTCGATGAATATAACTTAATTTCGATGATCAAAGTGAATTTAAGTTATTTTCGATGTACTCGATGAATATAACTTAATTTCGATGATCAAAGTGAATTTAAGTTATTTTCGATGTACTCGATGAATATAACTTAATTTCGATGAATAAAGTGAATTTAAGTTATTTTCGATGTATTTGATGAATATGACTTAATTTCGATGAATAAAGTGAATTTAAGTTATTTTCGATGTATTTGATGAATATGACTTAATTTCGATGAATAAAGTGAATTTAAGTTATTTTCGATGTACTCGATGAATGTAACTTAATTTCGATGAATAAAGTGAATTTAAGTTATTTTCGATGTACTCGATGAATGTAACTTAATTTCGATGAATAAAGTGAATTTAAGTTATTTTCGATGTATTTGATGAATGTAACTTAATTTCGATGAATAAAGTGAATTTAAGTTATTTTCGATGTATTTGATGAATATGACTTAATTTCGATGAATAAAGTGAATTTAAGTTATTTTCGATGTACTCGATGAATGTAACTTAATTTCGATGAATAATATGAATTTAAGTTATTTGCGATGTACTCGATGAATGTAACTTAATTTCGATGAATAAAGTGAATTTAAGTTATTTTCGATGTACTCGATGAATGTAACTTAATTTCGATGAATAAAGTGAATTTAAGTTATTTTCGATGTACTCGATGAATATAACTTAATTTCGATGAATAAAGTGAATTTAAGTTATTTTCGATGTATTTGATGAATATGACTTAATTTCGATGAATAAAGTGAATTTAAGTTATTTTCGATGTACTCGATGAATGTAACTTAATTTCGATGAATAAAGTGAATTTAAGTTATTTTCGATGTACTCGATGAATGTAACTTAATTTCGATGAATAAAGTGAATTTAAGTTATTTTCGATGTATTTGATGAATGTAACTTAATTTCGATGAATAAAGTGAATTTAAGTTATTTTCGATGTATTTGATGAATATGACTTAATTTCGATGAATAAAGTGAATTTAAGTTATTTTCGATGTACTCGATGAATGTAACTTAATTTCGATGAATAATATGAATTTAAGTTATTTGCGATGTACTCGATGAATGTAACTTAATTTCGATGAATAAAGTGAATAATTTCGATGAATAAAGTGAA
>CATLJY010000632.1:0-13000 GCA_949987705.1 Thereva unica
ATGCAAGAAAGCATTAATAATTATTTTTAAATAAATTAATAGAGTTTGAAAACATTTAACTATTTACATATTACTTAATATTATAATATATTCTAACATAAAAATATTAATCAATAATTATTAAATAATTAAAAAATAGCTCTCTATGGAAAAATTCTAGAATAATTAGATGATATTGCCAGTTATGTGACTATTTCAAAATATAATTTTATATATACATATGTATATTTTTAACTCTAATTTTTGCCTAGTATTGCGCGAGTTATGTTTCACGTTTCGTTTGATTAAAATAAAAACAAACTTTACTCGCAAAATTGTACTCTTGGGAGTACTTCTTTATTTTACGGATTGAATCTTAAGACTGACATTATTACAATTATTATTTCTACTTCTGACATTAGATTTTTGCTGACGAGTTGGTTCTCACCAACTCGTTTAGATTCTAATTTTCTCAGTGAAGTGAAGCTTCATATTTCTTCTGAGAATTTTAACTTTAGTTTAGTTTGGTTGATGGTAACATGATCTCAATAGACGACGTTTCCTGTCGCAAATTTTTATGTAGTTAAATTATAATTTCTCATCAAATCTTGCCAACTAGACTTTTTATTTTCATGGCAAGTCACGTTGTCTTTACATATCTCTGTCATGTTACCATCACCTTGAAATTGAATATTTGGTACTATAACTCCTCCGCCATTAGTCTTTTGATTCTCCTGAATCTTATTAATTATACTAACTTTAACTTTCTTTTGCTTACAATACCGAAATGTTACAAATAAAACGATAATAACTATTATTATTAATGATGAAAAGGTTCCTAACCCATAATTAACATACTTATGGTACTCTAATTCTTTTATAGCCTTTAAATTATCTTCTTGTTTGAATATAATTTCTTCAAAAGTGATTTTATCTTTTACAAAGGTTTTATTTTTGTTATTTGGAATTACGAATCTATCAATGAATTTATTTATTTTACTGTAATATTTTCTATTGTCGATCTGAATGGTGCAATTACTGAACGTGATAAAATAATTTCCTTTGAGAATTAAGTTTCTTTCATCGCAACTGCTATTTAATTTTCTTTGCCTTACATTGTTTAAAACTATAATGTTGTTTTCTAATTCTATAAATTCTTCATCATCTTTATTCACCATTCTACAATTATTCCTAACTACACAATTCTTGCTTAGTTTTAATTCTTTTAATGATTTACCATCTTGAAATGTATAAGTTTTATTTTCTATATCTATCGTATATTCAAATTCTTCATCAATTTGTTTGTGTTGCTGATTTACTATTGGTATCAAAAGCTTTTTATTAAATGTTATAGTATCTGTTGGAATTTTAATTGCGAAAATTATTGTGTCGTTTAGATACTTAGCTACTCCTAACCTTATGTTTGAAAGTTTTTTGAAATCTATATTATAACTATTAATTTCGTCATCAGTTAATATGTTGGGATGAAGTATCCCTATTCTTGCTGAAGCAATATTCTCTTGAATATGATCTACATGTTCCTTGATCAAATTTAGTTTAAACATTAATTCTAAGAACGTATCTTCATCTAAAGCTTTCTTTTCTGTTATACTAATTCTATTCATCTATCTAATATTTTTTTTCTATCTGATTCTATGACAGTTTTGATGAATTTAAGAGTTTCATTGAAATTATTATTTATTTTGATTTGCTGATTAATGCTTTTAATCGAGTTATGGTTATTCTGATCAATAATAGTAAAGTGATTTTGTATGTCTTGTCTGTCATCATTGTCCATGGTTCCATAAAGCCAGTTCATTGCGTTTCCAACAATATTCAATAAGCCTCTTCTAGACCTATGAGGTATTATTGTTTTTATTTTACTTTTAATGTTATTGATTTGACTAATTGCAATATTTTTGTTGTTTCCTAAATCAAGAGACTGGACGGTAATCTCTAAATTATTAACTATTTCTAATAATTCATTAGGATAAATCATGTGTAAAATTATATCAAACTTATTTACTATTTCAACTTCGTCGGTTTTGATTTCGGCATATCCTAACTCAGAGTCCACTTTCTCAATTATCATGGTTTGTTGAGTTGGGATTATCAGGATCAATGCGCAAAAGATGAGTGTTGTAATCTGAAAATTTTAAAGGTCTTTTAATATTACTTTCATGGACATTTTTAAGGTTGTATTTTCTGAACTTCGGCTCGTACTTATGTCTAAGCGACTTATAGTTTTTGATAAAACCTTCTTTTCTTTTTTCTTCGTAGTTTTCCCTATTCTCATTGCGTTTTTCTAACACTTTTTGTTTCCTTATTCCTAATCTTTCCTTGATAATTTCGTGATCTATTCTTTTTTCTTGAACTTCGAGAGGGGTTGCTTTAATAGTGCAATGATACGTATTATTATAAAATTTGATCGCTTTGAATATTTGTGTCCGTATAGGAAGTTTTTCTTCTAAGTTTAAAACTCTGATGCGTTCAGTTATTGTGTTGTTAAATCTCTCAATATCTGAATTCCCGGTATGGCTATTGGGTTTTGTTATATGGTATTCTATTTTTTCTTCTGTAAAAAACTCTCTTATATTCTTGGAATTGAATTCATTGTCAAAGATAAATTTTTTTATTTTCCCTTTAATTGCAAGAAATTGTCTAAGCTTTTCGATGATAGTTTGATTGTTCCTATCTTCTAAATAAAAAGTGACAGCATGCTTTGAGAACTTGTCGATGAAATTTATAAATGAATGTTTATTATTTACATAAATGTCAACATGAATGATTTCATTAATTGTTGAGGGAGTCTCGGTTAATTGAAACTTCTTCCTAATGGGGTTTCGGTCGTACTTTGCTGATGAGCAGATATCACAATTATTAATTATTTTATGAATAGTTAATTTTAAATCAGGATGATAAATTTTACTTTTAATTCCTTCGTATGTAGCTATAATTCCTGCATGTCCTAATTCATTTTTATGAAAGAGAGATATCTGTTTATTTAGTTCATTTTCGTCTTTAATATCTACTGCAAGTTTACTGCATTTCACGAATTTAATATCTTTATTTCCTGAGAATGTATTTATTAAAATTTGCTGTAATCTGTTATATTCGTGATCATTGAGTTCAGAATATATACCTATTTTACCTTTTCCTACATATTTGCGAATTATATTGTTAACATTTTCATTATCTAAATCTCGTTTTTCAATAAATATTCTTTTGTTTCTGAAAGATTCTTCGTATTCTTTTTCTTTAATTCCCATTAATATTATTTGAGTTTGGAAGCGATTTACTACTGTATCCAAAATTGGAATATGGTCATTAGCATTCTCTTCTTGGGAATGAATGGTTTGCACTTCAATTGAGTCATTACTACCTGCATTCACTTCATATTCTCGAATGTTCAAATTTTCAACATTGTCTTGGAACATGTTACTTAAATCGACGCTCAAATTTTCAGTGTCAAGAATTTCTTTAGATTTATAATTTAATGGGGTTTCCTCAGTATATGTATTTATTTCATTTGTGTCTTTATTAATTCGACTTAAGAAGTCGGCTACTTTATTATCTTTACCCTTTATATAGTCTATTTTTATGTTATACTCGCCTAATGATACCAACCACCTCTGTAACCTTGGGTTGATATCTTTGCCTGTATATTTTGTTTGTAACCATTTAATAGGCTGATGGTCAGTTTGAAGATCGAACTCATTGCCAAAAAGGTAAGGTCTGAAATATTTTGTTCCCCAGACTATAGCTAAAAGTTCTTTTTCTATCGTAGGATAATTTTTCTCGTGATCGTTTAGGGTTCTTGATGCATAACAGACTGGATGCCCTTCCTGTGTTAGTACTGCTCCAAGGGCGAAATTGCTTGCATCAGTTATTAGTTTGAATTTCTTATTAAAGTTCGGGTACTTTAATATTGGATGATCCGTTATGATTTGCTTCAATTTTTCGAAGGCCGCTATATAGTTTGGATCATTAGTATTGACTCTAGCTGTAGCGTATCAAAATTGCTACGAAAGCAAAATATTAAAAATGTCCTAAGCCCTAAATGAAATCTTAGTAAAACACAAAATTATTTCAAAGTAAACAAGTATGAACATTACAAAATTTATCGATAACAAATCAGACATATTACAAAAAAAAAAAAAATTTATTTTAATTAGACCTAACAATTAAAATACCCAATCACTTAAAAACCTGTAAGATTCGAACAGAGCGGAAGTTCGAATGCCGAGTCTTCGAAAAAGGCCGCGTGGCGAGAAAATAGAGAACCGATCCTTCTTCTCGTGCCAGCTTGCAAAGAGGATGGACCTATAGTGGAACAAAAAAAAAAATAAAACTTAGAAAAGTAAATTTCAGTAAAGTTTAAAACATTTAATATATATATATATAGTTACTTTAAATAAAAGTGTCAGAGTTTAAAAAATATGAGTAGTACACTCATAATAAAAAAAAATGTACCTAATTATATAATGCTCCAGGGAAAAGGAGACATATGGAATTTAATAAAAGCTTAACCCGTTGGAGGAAGCAAATTAATCAACGCCATATGCAGACACCGCACAACTAACCACCGTGGGACTTCCAGATAAGAAAGATACATACTAATTCATATATATATAAAATAAAATAATAGAAAAGAGAAAAGAACCTTATTACAAGTTATGTTTATTCTGTTATATTTATTATATTACATATTTATATTTATATAATTCATTATCCATATTGGTCAAATTCATGCTTACATAGTCTGTAAGTTATTTCCCTTAATTAATGTATTATTTATTTAAATTGCATGTCTAGGAAAGATAATATTAGTTAGATGGGCCCGGATTAAGTAGGGAAGCAAGTAAGTAGCATAAAGATGCTTATACCTTTAAGAAGTTTTGAATATTATAATAAATTACTAAGCATTTGCAATTTGCTATATGTGTAAGGCATTTGAGAAAAAGGATATGTTTTTTATTCCACTCTCCGCAAACCAGTTTATTTAAAAAAAAAAAAGGAAAGAAATATTATGACAGGGAATCTCGTATACAGATTTCGTCGCCTTCCATGGCCTACGAAGGGTTCCCGCCCGGGAAAAAGTAATAAGCGTTAAATCCGCGAAATTAAAGGAAAATACGCGATAAAATTTGGGGGCTCAACCGGGATATTTTTTTTCTTTTTATAATCAAACACGCGTAAATTTCCTGACTTCATATTTATGTGCCAACGACCAATATTCATATCTACTTATCTATCAATCTGTCATTCTTTGCCAAGCAAAATCGTAGTAAACCGTGCATTGCAGTGTGGGCTCCGGTGTCAGTGTCATCCAAATCTCCGTCTGTTGGGTCGAAGTTGCAAGCAAGTCCGATAGATCCGTGTACTTCGGAATGATTAAAAGTAGTGGGGTATAAAATAAGTGATTGGATATCTACTTAAATTAGTAACAAATAAAGTGAAGGTAATGCTGGATGGAGTCAAGCTAAGTGCGCCAGAGCCTCAGATCGCGCCGTGGTCCAATTAATCCGTAGTGCTTGTAATTTTTTAATGAAGTAAACAAAGTGATGACAGGCAGGGCTGCCGCGGCAGATCCCATAACACAAAGTGATATTAAATTTTGTAAATAGTGCAATCGATAGTCAACTTACTGGCGACATATTGTGATTCATTTATGATGCAAGCATGTAAGAATTTTTCAGATTTAATGTTACCTTCAAATACCATTGAAAATAGTACCCATTTTAGTGTCTTTGAGTTAAATTTATGTTATTGTCAGGATTATCAACTCGATATCCATCCCTTTGTTCCAAAGTACTTGTGATCTTATTATTGCACGTCGAAATTATAAGGTTTTCCTCAAAGTTTTTCTAAATTTAATAAATTTTGTGCTACTTTATAGTCTAAGCGCCCAGTGAGTTCATAGAGATTGTTTTATGGTCATGCCATCATGATAAGATCCTGTTTTAAGTATTCCTTTTAGGTACAGGAAGATTTCCTTTGTTTCTTTAAGCCTGCTTCAGTTTATAGTTATTTCAACCGATCCTAATTTGACCATACCTTTTGTTTTGAAAGGCAATATCATAGTTGAGGGCGATAACATGAGGAAGAGGCGATCGGAATTTAGATAAATAAAGTTTTGAATAGAAAGTATGGGTAACTTATGTAACTCACATGATAATGATAACGAGTGATGCGCAGTATAAGTGAAGGTTTATATTTTCTGATTGTGATTAATTTTGGCCGGTAAATAGGTAATGCCTATTATTTGCGTGGGATATTTACGTATAGCCAAGTGAAGTAGCATGACGTTTTAATATACTTCGCTCGAATAGTGTAGACATTTAAAATTTTGTTAGTTTATTTTAGACGAATGTTGGCAGCTCTCAGTGTGTTGAATCTTTTATGTCCTAAATATCCGTAATAAAAGTTGGTGATCTTATTTAGAAAATTATCTAAAATTTTATCTGTGCGTAAAGAAATTTAATTGATAGAAAATGTCGAGATCAAGAGCAAGTTATACGTGGGATCGCGGTATTTTCCCCGCTCTACGAACAATTATGCATTTAATTGCCGCCACACATTATTGGTACGCGATTTACTACGATTTCAATCACGTTAAAATTCCGGTAGGCTCCAGGTTCCACGGAATGGGAAACTCTTTCGGAGGGAAATTCAAGTACCTGACTGTTTTAGATGCGTTTATCCAAGCAATTTACTTCACGATAAGTCTTTTAAATGATTTTATCGGAACAAACGAAGTAGCACCAAAGAAAACGCCTACTATACGACAGTTAAAAGATTATTTGCTGGCAGCACTAGCATTTCCTGTAGCACTAAACGTTGGTATATCATTTTGGACAGTAATGGCTATAGACAGGGAGCTGGTCTTCCCAAAAGCGTTTGACGGATTCCTTCCCAGTTGGCTTAATCATGTTATGCACACAAATATAATGGTATTTATTGTGCTAGAGATGTTTATCTCCTTTAGACAATATCCTAAACGTTGTAAAGGATTACTAGACCTTCTATTGTTTATGGCAGGATATTTAGTTTGGCTCCCTATTATAAAACACGTTTCTGGTGTTCGGGTATATCCATCATTAGAAGCATTGGATCTTCCACAACGAATCGCCTTCTTTATTGTTAATTTAGGATTGGTAATATTCTTGTATTTAACTGGTGAATCCCTTAACAATAAGATTTGGATAAAAGAACTAAAGCTTGCGCATCGTAAGACAAATTAAATTTAATTTAGCTACAAATTAATATATCAAAAAAAATACGGTTAAGGTATTTAAAAAAAAAAAAAAAAAAAAAAAAAAAAAAAAAAAAAAAACCCAAAAACAAAAAAACACGATTCCATAGAATTTTAAAAAAAAAATTTTTGCACTTGCGTAGGGTATTTTTCATATGCAAACGATTTGTTTTTATTAAATTAAAATAAAGTTAGAATTCTTTGTAGCTTCAAGCAATTTTACTAAATGATAAACAAAACATTCATAATTAATTTGTTTTCCTATTGTTTAAAGTTTTTGCTTAGTTGTAGAATCCACGTGTATTTAAAGGGCATTTTTTAAGCGATCAGTAAATCTAAATTTCTCTATAAAATGTATTACGAGTCATTTTATTAAAATATATAATGAAGAGATTACCAAATTATACACATATATACAGTATATAAAAGAAACTAAGTACTTTCGGACAAATCCAAGGGATTCTCCGCGATGAATGCACAGTTTCTGAAAAGATTTCTGACCTGTGTTATAGATTGAAAGATAGGAATGGGGTGGATATTGGTAAATGGCACATAAAGGATCTTAAAAAGTAGTATTTGTTAAATAGTATATTTTTCAAGTTAATAATCCTTTTATAATCGTCATTCCAATAATTATAATTAAGAGCGGCAAGCGTAGAGCTCCCGACTCAACTAATATACAAAAAACCAATAATTATTGTTAAGAGCGGCAAGCGTAGAGCTCCCGACTCAACTAATGTACAAAAAACCAATAATTATTGTTAAGAGCGGCAAGCGTAGAGCTCCCGACTCAACTAATGTACAAAAAACCAATAATTATTGTTAAGAGCGGCAAGCGTAGAGCTCCCGACTCAACTAATGTACAAAAAACTAATAATTATTATTAAGAGCGGCAAGCGTAGAGCTCCCGACTCAACTCAAGTTATAAATCCTTTTAATCGTGTATTTCCATTGTTATTAAGAGCGGCAAGCGTAGAGCTCCCGACTCAGTTAATATACAAAAAAAAAAAAAATTGTACTAACACGGATTCGCGAAGCACAATTTTTTTCCCCAGGTTCGGAGGAAATGTAGCGTATCAAAATTGCTACGAAAGCAAAATATTAAAAATGTCCTAAGCCCTAAATGAAATCTTAGTAAAACACAAAATTATTTCAAAGTAAACAAGTATGAACATTACAAAATTTATCGATAACAAATCAGACATGAATATTACAAAAAAAAAAAAAATTTATTTTAATTAGACCTAACAATTAAAATACCCAATCACTTAAAAACCTGTAAGATTCGAACAGAGCGGAAGTTCGAATGCCGAGTCTTCGAAAAAGGCCGCGTGGCGAGAAAATAGAGAACCGATCCTTCTTCTCGTGCCAGCTTGCAAAGAGGATGGACCTATAGTGGAACAAAAAAAAAAATAAAACTTAGAAAAGTAAATTTCAGTAAAGTTTAAAACATTTAATATATATATATATATAGTTACTTTAAATAAAAGTGTCAGAGTTTAAAAAATATGAGTAGTACACTCATAATAAAAAAAAATGTACCTAATTATATAATGCTCCAGGGAAAAGGAGACATATGGAATTTAATAAAAGCTTAACCCGTTGGAGGAAGCAAATTAATCAACGCCATATGCAGACACCGCACAACTAACCACCGTGGGACTTCCAGATAAGAAAGATACATACTAATTCATATATATATAAAATAAAATAATAGAAAAGAGAAAAGAACCTTATTACAAGTTATGTTTATTCTGTTATATTTATTATATTACATATTTATATTTATATAATTCATTATCCATATTGGTCAAATTCATGCTTACATAGTCTGTAAGTTATTTCCCTTAATTAATGTATTATTTATTTAAATTGCATGTCTAGGAAAGATAATATTAGTTAGATGGGCCCGGATTAAGTAGGGAAGCAAGTAAGTAGCATAAAGATGCTTATACCTTTAAGAAGTTTTGAATATTATAATAAATTACTAAGCATTTGCAATTTGCTATATGTGTAAGGCATTTGAGAAAAAGGATATGTTTTTTATTCCACTCTCCGCAAACCAGTTTATTTAAAAAAAAAAGGAAAGAAATATTATGACAGGGAATCTCGTATACAGATTTCGTCGCCTTCCATGGCCTACGAAGGGTTCCCGCCCGGGAAAAAGTAATAAGCGTTAAATCCGCGAAATTAAAGGAAAATACGCGATATAGCGTCTTTTTTAAGGTATTTTGTAATAGGATGAGCGACTTTAGCGTAATCCTTAATAAATTTTCTATAATACCCCGTTATACCAAGAAAGGACTTTATTTGTTTTTGTGTGGAAGGAAGTTTTAAGTCTTGAATTACTTTTATTTTATGAGGATTCGGTTTGACACCGTCAGGTGTTAATATATGTCCCAAGTATTCTGTTTCCTTCTTAAAAAAGTTACATTTATCGGCTTGAATCTTTAGACCAGCCTCTTTTAATTTATCGAATACTTTTTTAATACTGGAAATGTGTTCTTCTAAAGAAGTACTAAAAATTAGGATGTCATCCAAGTAGACGACACAAATTTTGTTGATTAGGTTATGGAGTACAGAGTTCATTAGACGTTGAAACGTCGAAGGAGCATTTTTCAAACCGAATGGCATTCGAATATATTCGTAATGTCCAAAGGGTGTTGAAAATGCGGTCTTTTTTCGGTCCTCTTCTTTAACCAAAATTTGGTGAAATCCCTTCGCTAAGTCTAATGTTGTAAAATATTGAGCTTTGCCCAATTTATCTAGAATAGACTCAATATTAGGCATTGGAAATTTGTCATTGATAGTTACCTCGTTTAACTTTCGATAATCAATGACGATTCTCCACTTTCTTTGCCCTGAATTGTCTATCTTTTTAGGGACTACCCAGAGAGCACTATTGTATGGGGAATTACTTTCTTTAATAATTCCTTGCTCTAGCATTTCTTTTATCTGTCTTTGAATTTCTTTCTCGTGGACTTGTGGATATCTATATACTTTCGAGTATATAGGACTGTTTGTCGTTGTAATTATTTCGTGCTGGATCTCGTTAGTACAAGTAAGTTTATCTCCTTCTTTGAAGAATAAACATTTGTATTGTTCTAAGAGTTTATTAGTGACTTGTTTTTCCTCGCAATTTAATTGATCTAAATTTATACTTTCGATTTTTTGGGTTTCTAAACTACATATTTCATTTACTATGAAAGGGTAAGTATTATTTTCGAAGAGTATTTTGATTCCGTTTACATGCAAACAATTATTTTCGTCATCAACCTTTGCTTTCAAAGGGATTAGAAAATTTTGACCTATGATGGCGTCGTATCTGCGGTTTTCAAGACTCGAAACCTTCCAACAGAAGGTACCTGAGATATTAAATTCTCTAGGTATAGGAGTCGTTATTTTAGTTGTTATTTTACTCACTCCATTTAAAGTAGTAAAGAATCGAGGTTCAATTAATGTTTCTTCACGGAAATTTCTTAAGTAATTTGGTTTTATAATGCTTGTATCCGACCCAGTATCTATGAGGCATTTAATTTTTTGGTTATCAATAGTTAAAGTTATTATTGGTAATAAGTTACATCCCGAGGCTCTTTTGTAAAATTTACGTCTTGCTCTTGAACATTGTCAATTTCCATCGGTTGAGACTGATTATTGTAATTATATTGCCTTTGTCTGGTTTGTGAGGAGTTGTAACTATTTCTGTACTGTCCTGAGTGTCTGTTTTGTCTAAATTGTCCTGAATTATTGTTATCATTATTGTTATTATAATTAAAATTTCTGGCTTGTCCAGAATCTCCATAACGTCTAAATTGACCCGAATTTATTCTATCATTTCTATAATCAGAATTCTTAAATTGATTTGAACGATTATTATTTTCCCGATAATTTGAATTATTGTTTCGTATCATCTGATTTCTATGCTTTTCTTTCCTAAATTCACCATTGTTTTTAATTTCTTTATTATTATAATTTTTTCTGTATTTGCAATGTATTACATCGTACTCATCTAGTAGTTCTAATTCATCAAAAATATTATAAACTTGAATTAATGTCATACTTCTAGATATATTTGTTCTATAACTACCATTAATCATGTCCCTAATTAATTCGACTAAATTTTTGTCGTTGTTATCCGGACTATAATTACTGGGCTTAGTTTCATCAAACTCATACAGTTCATTTAATTGAAAGTTAATCGATTTAATTATACTAAAAAGTTCTCTTAAATTACTAACCTTAACATTACGTCCTTCATCTATTAATTTCCTGTAACTCTTCCTTGGTCTAAAATGGATTTTCAACTCCTGTTTCACACTCTCCCACGTTGGTGTCTCTCCCAGTCTTTCAACGCACCTTTTTGCCTCGCCTTGAATTTTTTCCTTAAAAATCATCGATAGTCCATATTGTAGTAACTGCTGATTATTGCCGCATAGTTCCGCAATGTTTTCCACAGCGCTGATAAATTCACGTAAAGGGTAGTCATCTGTTCCATAGAATGTCTTAATCCGTTGAAATTTGCTCAGGATTTTATCTGGTGATAATTGAAACATTAAATTTGGTTGTTCTGTCAATCCCTGTCTAAGTGTTGCTATCTCATGTTGGTATTGCTGCTGCGATTGTTGAACAGATTGTCTTAAAGCTTCCACTTCATTTAATGTAGGAAATTGCAGTTGTTGTTGCTGTAGTTGTTTTAAGGCTTGCTTTAAAGCTTCGATTTCTTGTTGAGCCATTTTTGCACTATTAAATTTACGATTTAAATCGAAAATCACTTGTCTGCTTTTGCTCATAAAAAATTTCGTTCACTTTTCTTATGAAAAAACGTTAAGTTCACTTTTTTTTTTTTTTTTATGCAAAAATTTTAAGTTCACTTTTTTATGCAAAAATAAATACTGAGATTCCACTCCAGCCTGAGAGTGTGTTTTAAGCCGGATTATGCTTGTTATTCCGCCTCTCAGTAAAATATTTTTTTATTCTTTCACTTTTCACTCAATTATTAATTTCCCGCCGACCGAGATAAAAAAATATTTTATATCACACTATTGGGTGGAGGTTGGGGTTTTAGCGGATGGTAAAAAATATATTTATGTACGAAAATATTCGCGAACTTTATTAGCGGACAGTAAAAATTACATTTAAGTACAGTAATATTCGCGACAGTAAAAATTATTTCACGAACTTATCTTAAGACAAGTTTTAGGTTCGTTTCGAGCGACTGCGCCAGTTATGTTTCACGTTTCGTTTGATTAAAATAAAAACAAACTTTACTCGCAAAATTGTACTCTTGGGAGTACTTCTTTATTTTACGGATTGAATCTTAAGACTGACATTATTACAATTATTATTTCTACTTCTGACATTAGATTTTTGCTGACGAGTTGGTTCTCACCAACTCGTTTAGATTCTAATTTTCTCAGTGAAGTGAAGCTTCATATTTCTTCTGAGAATTTTAACTTTAGTTTAGTTTGGTTGATGGTAACATGATCTCAATAGACGACGTTTCCTGTCGCAAATTTTTATGTAGTTAAATTATAATTTCTCATCAAATCTTGCCAACTAGACTTTTTATTTTCATGGCAAGTCACGTTGTCTTTACATATCTCTGTCATGTTACCATCACCTTGAAATTGAATATTTGGTACTATAACTCGCGTGAGACATTCGTTGCCGTGGCCGAAGCAGATATCTTTAGTTTTTTGAGACATTGTTCTTATTTTCTTTATTGTTAAAATCGCATGGTGCTGTGCAGTTTTTGGCCTTGTCTTT
>CATLJY010000633.1:0-37609 GCA_949987705.1 Thereva unica
AAAATCGAGTAAGTGATCTGGAATTTCCTCCTCGGGAGTTTTTTGGGTCGCTGATTACGAATTTAATGTCACATCGACAAAAAGTTACCCCCTTCATCCCCTAATCACCACCCCCTTGCATAAAATATCCCTTATTTCATAACGCAATCAAGTTTCATGTTGTTTTCAAGGTTTTTTGGGTCGCTGATTCCGAATTTAATGTCACATCGACAAAAGGTTACCCCCTTCATCCCCTAATCACCCCCCCTTGCATAAAATATCCCTTATTTCATAACGCAATCAAGTTTCATGTTATTTTCAAGGTTTTTTGGGTCGCTGATTCCGAATTTAATGTCACATCGACAGAAAGTTACCCCTTTCATCTCCTAGTCACCACCCCCTTGCACTTATTTCATAACGCAATTAAGTTTAATGTTGTTTTCAAGGTTTTTGGAGTTGCTGGTTACGAATTTCAAAACATACTTTAAAAATTTAGGAGCAGCTAGGAGCAGCTAATTTTTTTCACACTCACTCACTCACACTACAATCTCCAATAGGTTTGATAACAGAATTCTACAGAATTATTCAACTTTTTTATAGTTAATCTACATTTTTTTTTAAACTAGCATTGTTTAAAACTTTAATTTTTATAATTTTTTAAATAATTATTAGTCAATCGATCAATGTTTCTTAATGTACTATTTTATTCCACTTACCTCCAGGAGTCTGATCCATTTTTATTCACTGGAAGGAGTCTTATTTTCGAATTTATATGCTTACTTTTGCATTAATACAATTTTGTGAGTAAATGTACCAGATTACTGTTGTGCAAGAAAAGCTATCTTGCAACTGAAATTTCAGATCAGGTAAAGGTTGGTTGAAGCATGTCTATGTATTTTCTGATGGATAAGGTATTACTGCAGCCAACTCAACAAAAAAAAAACCAAACTAGAAAAATTTTTTTTGACTTTTGGCCAGCTTTTTGGCGATCGGCCCCGCTGTGCGGCGTGGGGAAACATTAGATACCAAACTTCGTTGCTACTAGTTAATAGATAACTAATGAGCACAGTTCAATATCCCTGAATTGAATTGAGTTTCCTAATCTCAAGACTAGTTATGGTATGCGCTTGTCTTGCATTATCAAACGCATAACAGTAATGCAATGTCCCGCCAATTAATTAAATTGTAAGGTCGGGTGGAAGAGACTGAGAGAATGTCATTTATAAAAATTATAAAAAGAGTAGGTGTCAGAATTGACCCCTGGGGAACACAGTCACTGTTGGTTCGACACCATCCAATACAGATTCCATTGAACGGCCAGAAAGAAATCCCTTAATATAAATCATTGAAGTTGAAGTTCTTTTAGATCGACCAACTCTTCGATATGTTGTAGTAGATAAACTATCTCCTTCCAACTACCAAAAAATGTATATAGTACAGTTTCCAGAGTAAAAAAATCGCTAAAACTGCAAAAAAAATTGTAATAGAATGAAATTTGGAATGGTGGGAGTTTAGCAATTGGAGAAAAGGTAACCGTTGAGTTCCGGGCCGTACTTCGTGAAAATCACGAGAAAATCCGATTGAAAGAATTTTCCGACGCTTTCCCGACCGTAGCTCGGAAAAACGTCGAAATTGGAAAAATGTTAAGAAGACAAAATTAAAGCTATGAAAATTCTCAACAAAAAAAGTTATATAAGCTTTTCCCGGAAAACCTCACGTTTGGTCGGAAAATGGAGGCTAATGAAAAAAAATATGAAAAATTATTTTGTTTTTATATTGTTTTCTTTATGCAGGGTGTCCCACCTCAAGTTACAAAGTGGCGGGCTGTAGATAGGCTTTGGATAGACGAACAAAAAATCATATGGGAGGGGGGCAGAAATCGTAACGGTTTGGTCACTAGGGCGTTTTGAAATTTTTTTGATAGAGGTTTACATATCACCCTGTATTTTGGTAACCCGATGACCTACTTCCATGAATTAGGTAGCAGTATACGCAGAATACTCCCGCCCATCTAAACTGTAAAAGCGAAGGCTCTACACCACCAACTTCCAGAGTTATGAGTCAAAATATAATTTGTTTTTTCACAGAAAAACTATTTCGAATATACATATATACATATTAGAAAAATTGACGAAGTACCTATATATTTATTTCCATTTATTCTTCATCGCTGGATGTCTCGGGGTCTGGTTCACCGGAGCTGTCCACTTCACCTTCATTTTCTTCTTCTAAGTTCTCTTCAGCATCATTCATTACGGGGATATTACTGCAGCGATTGCTGTAACAATGAGCACATACTGAGGTGCACAATAACCCCGCTTTTCGACAGGAACAGCTTTTCGTGCACCCTTTTATGCACTTGCAGAAAATTAACTGCAAAAGGTGTTTGGGAGCCGGAGGATCGGTCATTTTTACTGGCGCCAATGTATCTCCTTCTATCCACCCCAATCCTTAGCGTGGATATCATGGGACAGCCACTTTTGAACTTGTAAGTATACTCGATAGAAATGCTGTCTCGCGGCGTTAGCAGTGGGAGGCAAACTCGCCAAATTGACAGCTTTCTTCTTTGCTGTTCCCCTTACGAAGCATAAATATCGAAATTCATTTACTGTTTGCACATTCTTTGGTGCTTTGTAAATTTTTAGCAGGCATAGCATCCCTTTCTCGAAAATTATATCTTGAGACTGATTTTTTTTTAGAAATGTTTCTACTGCCTCTGACAATATTCTACTTTCAGTTTTGGACATCGATTCAAAAGATTTAAAGATCCCTCTTTTACCTTTCTTATAAAAACAAGATGTCGTATCGCATCCACTTACGGCATGGAGAAACAAGAGATTTTTTCGACAAAAAGGATACTTGCTAAGGCTTTGGGAAGAATAGAGTGTGGCAGAAACATTTCCTCTACTGGGTTTCAGGAAATAAATCTTCCTTGTCACTGGAGTTAAGTCAGTTAGTAGAACAAGGACATCTATGTCCTCAGAAACAATTATAGGAATTTTGCACGATCGGCTGAGCGCTGTGTGAACAATTAAAACGTCGGCATCATCTGCCGCCTGGGAGACTAAGAAATTCCCCTCCCTTTGGAAATACTGGGACAGGAGATTGATCATCCGTTTCTTGTTGTGGTTATGGCCTGCATTGATTCGTCAAACTTGATGTCTGGGCACAAATTTTGATTCGCTCGGAGATTCCGCTCTAGAGCTTTTGTGCTGGTGGAATTTTCTTCGTAGCCATCAAAAACTATAACAGCATCATGACCATAATTATGTTTTACATAGTCGACGTATTTTTTGAAAATTGAACTGAAAAAGTCATTCTGATGCCAGATCACGCGGTGCAATAACATACCTCCATCAATGATATGCACGCATTTGGCTGTATCGAGTTTAATTTCTTCCTGCTCAAAGAGCTCGTAAAGAGACGATTTCTGGGTTTTCCGGAATGTTCCTTCGTGAAAAAGCGATAGTGGATATGCAGCAAGTTCATACTGTAAGTAATCCTTAAGCTGGTCGTCTGTCTCCTTGGTTATGCACATCCTTTGGAAAATTAGAAGTGGATCAACTGGTACCACATCGTTATCAACGACGATTTTGCTTGAGACTGCGAGAAGAGGTTGAACTCTCTGTTTTCTTGACAAGGATATATCACGAAAACTTTTGCCGATAATTTTTTGCAGACTCTGCATTCCGACAGTGAAGGCCTCGTGGCAATTTATGTTACTCGTGGCAGTAAGTCCTGTTGCAATAGACCTCAGAGCACTTTCATGGGGGAATGGGTTATGGCTATCGAACCAAGAAATGATAGTCAAGAGATCTGCTGTATCTTTTTTTATTCTTGTATCTCTGGCATCAATGTGTTGATCCGTTGTGGAAAACCTTATTCTACAGAAGGTCTCTACTTGTGCGCAGATATCTCGGCCAGAAGGCATTCCTAAAATGAACTTGATGAGTGTACTATTCGTAATTCCGCGTCCAATAATTCCGCCCTGAGTTTTGATTACTCTCATTAGATCCTGCTCAATGGTCATATCTGTATGGTTCCCACACCAAAACTTGTCTGTACGCCGTACAGTACATAATCCACCTTCAACGAACTTCGCATATTCATTTTTGGCTCTTTGCGCAGGAGAAGATACACCACTTCTGTCATCAGGGAGGCTCTCCATTTTCAAAATGTAGTCTCGCATTTCTTGAGTATATAAATGCGCAGATTTGGCATAGTTAAGGTGTCCTGTAGCATGGAAATATGGCGGCATTTGTTCTATAAGTCCAAGCTGCTCTTTAAACCGTCCTGTTTTTTCAGATTTCATGAAGCTCTTTGCTATTCCGACCATTTTGAGATACTGGACCCATAATATTGTGCTCTACGCCCTCTGCCCGAAAAATTGTTCATTGCTTCAAGAAGTTTCCCTTTAACAGCTGTTATCTGATCGGATTGATCCACAGTATTGCAGTCAATTATACCCAACATGCTCTCTGATAGTAAAGTGTGAATCTTTTCTGTCTCACTTTCGGTGCAATTAACTTCTGAAAGAATCTGCTTCCAAAGAGCTAAATAGACTAATGTATGTCCTCTTACTGCTCTGGAATAGGCATGACCTGTGAGCATTTTGTCAACCGTAGCCTTTGCGTAACATGTCGCGAGGACATCTTTGAGTCCACTATCTCCCATAATGTATCCGAGATCAAGAAATGACTCCAGCGCCTACTTTCATTTAAAAATAACACTGCGTTATTAGGATGCTCTAAGTTATTTCCGATTAACCTTGTCAATTTTTCTAATATACTAATGTATATTCGAAATAGTTTTTCTGTGAAAAAAAATGATATTTTGACTCATAACTCTGGAAGTTGGTGTTGTAGAACCTTCGCTTTTACAGTTTAGATGGGCGGGAGTATTCTGCGTATACTGCTACCTAATTCATGGAAATAGGTCATCGGGTTACCAAAATACAGGGTGATATGTAAACCTCTATCAAAAAAATTTCAAAGCGCCCTAGTGACCAAACCGTTACGATTTCTGCCCCCCTCCCATATGATTTTTTGTTCGTCTATCCAAAGCCTATCTACAGCCCGCCACTTTGTAACTTGAGGTGGGAGAAAACAATATAAAAACAAAATAATTTTTCATATTTTTTTTCATTAGCCTCCATTTTCCGACCAAACGTGAGGTTTTCCGGGAAAAGCTTATATAACTTTTTTTGTTGAGAATTTTCATAGCTTTAATTTTGTCTTCTTAACATTTTTCCAATTTCGACGTTTTTCCGCGCTACGGTCGGGAAAGCGTCGGAAAATTCTTTCAATCGGATTTTCTCGTGATTTTCACGAAGTACGGCCCGGAACTCAACGGTTACCTTTTCTCCAATTGCTAAACTCCCACCATTCCAAATTTCATTCTATTACAATTTTTTTTGCAGGAGAAATCTCTAGGAGCTGTACTAATATATGAGTTAACAGTAACATAAGCTAAGAATAACGATTCTAAGTAGGCCAACCAAGCCTAACAAATATCGACAGATATAGTTTTTATTGTAATTAAATTTTATACTTTTTCTTTCAATGTTTTGTGACAATTTGATGGGCGGCACCCATATTCTGTCTTATTATTGTATTTGTTAATAGAATTTTGTACATTTTAATCGAAGGCGGTGAAAAAATTTTCAACTTTTCTGGCACCTTTTTAATAATGACCCAAGCTCTTGGCTCTGTATTTTACGCACCAGAAAAAATCAAAAATGTTTCAAAGAGTGTCCCAAGAAAATTGGATCTTCCACTGCTATATGCACATAGAAGTTTGTTTAGAGATTGATTTGTGATTAGTTTTTTAATGCTGTTTTTTCTTCAAGGAGTTACATACGAGATCCATGATAAGCTGAGGAAAAGTCTCGAGAGGAACAAGACACTGTTTCAATGTCCATTGGAAGATGAAAGTATTTTCTTTTAATTTTTGTTATTTCTGTAAAAATTTAAACTTTTGTTTGTATGTATATGTAAAGTTTCAGATGACATATATATCGAAGATGAGGCAAAAACGCCGATATGCCCCAAGCGATTTAAGACGGCTGATAGGTCTTCTTATATGCCTAAAGACAACTTCAAGTTGGCACCGAATCGGTACTATCCTAAAGAACCTTTCGTTCGTTTGCGGGGGCAAAAGGGTGCGTATTGGTGTGTATCAAAAAGAGATATGAGTAGACCTAAGCATGAGCCAGTACATGAGACGGCACAAGAGGGACACAAGAAGAGTTGGAAAGAGAAGGAACCCGTTTCTCGTTGTAAGAGGTTCACTAAAGTTGGCGTTTCTGGAGGTGAAATTTAGTTACTTTAGTTTATAGTGAAAGCGATTTAAATTTCTTATATAAAAGATCCAAGAAAGAGGAGGCCATCACAGAGATTTATGATTATGGATCCTAATCTTTGTTATCGTGATCCAAATGTTCCAGGGCCTTTGGATTACTACCCAAAAAATTATACTGTGGAAAAATCAATGTAAGTTGTCTCTCTCATCTTGATTCTTCACCAACGCATGACTACAGTCACTATGCAGTATTCAGCAATTGTAAGTCAATTCAGCTGAATAACACAGAATGACTGCAGTCATGCGTTTCTGACCAATCCCTTTCAAAACATTTCAATTCTAGCGCCAAAAAAGTCAAGAATAAACTGCCTCGTATTTTTAAATTCATGCCAAATTCTGTAGTGCCAGAAATAGAATCATCATTGTCGAAAAAAATTACTGGTGAACCAGGACCAGGCAGATATGAGCCATATGAAGTAGCTTGTCCATGTCGAAGGAAGTATGAGTACTCAACAGAGACTGCTCAAAGATTATTTGAAGAAAAAGTAAAAAGATTTCGGAATTTCAATATGCCACGGAAACCTTTGACTACGAATCTATACTGTGAACATCCTCATATGCGTAATATCATAGGACATGGTCACACTTCAATATTTAAATCGAAAACAATTCGTCTACTTAAGCGACCGAAATTCCATAAGCCAGCAGCCAAGCCAAAAGAGGCTCCCCTTGATGACAGATATCTTCAAATTATAAAGAATCCTGCTAGGACTCATGTTTACCTATTTCTCGAGCCGCTGCCGCGAAGACAAATCGTAATACGATACAATTTCAACTACAGACCAATAAGGCGAAAGCATATGGCAAATGCAAATATCGCTTTCAATAGTAGTCAGCCTAGATTCCCTGATCAGAAGAAGGCACGTCGTCCAGCGGCTACACCCAAGAAGCCAGGAAGGAAGACTTTAGTTAATAAATTAGCAAAACTCTTAGGTAACATCAATGACGTTTTAAAATTCATATGATAATGGTCTCATATTTGCTAACAAAAGCTGGAGGAACGGCTCTTAAGAAGAGGAAGGGCTTCGCTAGCAAAGCTATGATCGATCGGCTATCTCAACTTCCGAAGCGTGTCAGTATCTCAGAAGCCAGACAGAGGGAAAAGGTGTTTTCATTTGCTCCACTGCCACCGATTCGCCTTCTTGTGACTCCCGAAATTTTGAACCTGCCACGTACTAGACCTGAATATCAGCTAGAGCCGCAAGATTTCTTCAGAGAAGAATACTTCAAGTGGGCTGCACTCAGGAAAACTATGGCCTTTGTGTAATAGAAAATTAGTACTAAATATAAATGAAGCAGTTTCATTTTCAATTTGTTTTTTGTTGGCCTATCTAATATTTCACTGAATATACAGGGTGCGCCAGCTAGACCTTCGGTATTTCAACATTCAATAACTGTGACATTTTTTAGTCGATTTGGACAAATGTACACGATTCTGAAGCGTCATTCAGTACCATTTTAGCTATGAGTCAATACATACCGAAAGAACGCGCTGAAATTGAAGTGCTTTACATTGAAAGCAATCGTTCAATTGTGAAAACTGTGCGTGCTTATCATGAAAATTTGGACTTTCTGAGTCCTCTCACTGATTTTTTGTATAGGTGCTCCAATTGTCTCGCTGCTGCTGGTATATGGTGAATATTGCCGGAATTGCTAGAACTGGTCCTTGCCGTTGGAGTTCTTTTCACATTATTCCAATTTTGAAGAGTAAAGGAGTTGAAGACCTGAATCCCGCCTTCTGTGATATTTCTTCAGAAGGAGCTATCGAGAGACGCCATAAAACGAGGTTTAAGTCGGTTGGGCTGAATTGGCAAACAATGCCTTAGAGCCGGATGGATAACACACCTTTGCATTTCGAACAAGGACCCGAATTATAACATGGCATGTACGAACGCTGCTCTCTTATGAAGGCTGGATGAAGTCGTCAATGAGATGAGCTGTTATAATATCAAGGTCATGGGGCTCTTTGAGTCCAGCTGGCACAATGGGAGGTAGCATTGCTGCCAAACGGGAGTCCTTTTTTTATTCTGGTAGGAGCCAAAGCCGTAGGAGTCAGTTCCGGGATCAATACCCGGTCACCATTTTCTAAGAAGGTAAATACTGTGCGTTCGCGACCCAGGCTAAGTAATACTAAAGTAGCCAATGCTACGCTCTTACTGAAAGCGTTGTTTTGATGAGTGACCTGAACGGACAGATCGGCTTTTATCACATAATTGAAAATGAAGGTATGATCCAAGTTACTACAACAGATTTTCGTTGATTTATGTACTTCCCACTAACTCATGATAAGTATAACTTACTTTAGTTTTTTAAAAGTACTCGTGAAAAGCCTTTACATAAGCCAAAGTCAGTGTGCTTTTTTGAGACATAAGGCTCAAAAGTACCGCAGCTATTCGCTTGACCTCTCGCAACTTGATTTTGACCGACTTTCGTATAACCGATCAATCCCAAATCTTGCCCCTATGCATAGTTCGCGTGACAATGCAATATGACATTTTTGTAAAAAAAATCAAGATAGCGTCCGAATTTTGCAGTTGCGTTTCCCGATCCTTACTCAATTAGCTGTGTGGCGTCATTCCAAATTCAAAATGACGGTCAACACAAAATGGCGTATTATCCTTTTCCTTACAAGCCACTCAATATGGGTATCAAATCAAAGTGCGTGACGAGTAGAGTATAGTCACCACAAAGGGACGCAAGACATATATGTATAATAAACTCAAAATAGAAAATTAAATATATAGTTTAAAAAGAATAAAAAAATACACTTTTATTTTAAAATGAACTAAAAAGTAAAAAAATAATTTTGAATGTAAAGTTTTTATTGCTCCAACCAAATAAATAAGATAGGTAGAGAGTAAGTATTTGTGAGATTTTTTAGGGGCATATTGTGCAAAAATGCTGCACGGTGGGTGGGGAAAGAGCGCCTTGAGCAAAGTTCTGCACAGGGCGTCTAATCTCCAGTCCAGTATAGTTTATCTTTTATTGACAAGGAAGGTGGGTCATATTTCGAGATTTTAAAAGCGCGTAGTCTGGTAACATTCCCCCTTCTGGAATCTGTAATGTTGACACTGCTTGTAGTCCCATTTGAAGACCATTGCTAAGGTAGCTATTTTATCTTAGCGCATCGCCGCATTTATGACGGATTTTTCTACCTCAAGGTGGAGTAGCGCCACATAGAGGAGAGTCTTCCGCGCTGTGTCGGATGGCCTCTGTGACGAAAAGGCAAGCAATTTTTTGGATTTTGCTTAATTTAGTAATAAAACTTTTAAACGCTGTTCTGTGCCAGTGGTATATATCCTGGGGCCTTATTCTCTATTACAATACTCAAATGCTTTTCACTCGAAACTGATATCCGAAACTAAAATGCTTCCGTATTCCCTATTACAATATTGCTCCCTCTCGTAGAAATGTCCCCGAAAGAAAAGAAAATGAGCGCAAGAGCTTTCAATTGTATCGCTCACACCTAAAATTTTATAAATTGCTCGATTACCCTTGAGCTTTCGAGTAAAAATCTAACAATATTGTTACAGTTTCGAGACAGTTTTGTAATATAGAATACCATTCTGGCAGTTTCGAGAAAAATTCTCACAATATTGTAATAGGGAATAAGGCCCCAGTAGATAGCTTTCGGTATTAAGCTCCATTTGGATCCCCGAACTCTGCGGCGGGTCCACAGGGATCTGCATACCCTGCTCATCAGAGTATCCCTGTGATGGTTTCAGTTAGGCTTGGTATCTAGCATCACTCCTAAGTATTTGGCTTAATGTGAAAAGCCTATATTAGGCTAGTCCCTTAAGCGTTCGTTTTCTGGTGAACCAAACAAAAATCGGCTTATGAGGATTCACATTAAGCCTGCACTGGTGCATCAATTAAAGACCAAATCAAGTGCCTATTGCAGACGCCTTGATATGGTACCTCCTGTTTCACCTGATACCACGATGACAACATAATCTACGTAATCTTGGGTGAAAAAGTTTTGGAACTTGATTAGCTCTAGAAAATCATCTGCAACAAGGTACCATAGGAGTGGAAATAAAACGTGTTTGCTGTGGACATGATTTTTCTATAGTGGCCACCACCAGATGGCTCGATAAGATTTGCAGGCGAACACTTGTGGTTATCTACGTTACCAGTGCCAGTACTATGCATAGAAGGCTGTATAATACTAGATGATTTGGTGACTGGCTCTTATTAACAGTCTGTTCATTAGTCAGTCCTAGAATGATTTAAAACATTCTAGGATAGAAAAGTACAAGTTTTGGCGTTCATTAGTTATCGAACTTGTTATTTTTAGTCCGAAATAGTTCTAGTCTGGTGTTCATTAAGTTGTTCTAAATAGTCCGAAGCTTTACTTTTTTTTTACGGACTGTTTTGGACAAGATTTTTTTGTTGTTGTTTTTTTCTAGTTTTGACAAATGTGTATATGAAATTTTGACAACGGAAATTGTCAGAACAGAATCGATCTGGTGGTACAATCCTCTTCGGTAAGATTCGTCCCTCCAAGTCTTCAAATTTCTGGTTTTCACCCTAGGATGCAACCATCAGCATTTAATTTTCTTCAGTTCTTCAAATCTTGCGAGCTGCATCCGCCCTATGAAGCTACAGGCCGGCTTTGATGCATCCTCCCACCTCAAGTCGCCAATCCTGGAGTATTTTTCAATTAAATTTCTTCTTTTTGTTAAGCACCCGGGAAAAGAGTCCGTATTACCGATAATAACTTTACTACGGCCGGATTAAAACTTATTCCCGTACTAAAGGACAAAAAAAATTCTATCCGTAATAATATTCGTTGCGTAATAATCAAAAAAAAATTCTTATTTTATTTTTTTCTTTCCGGCGACTCGATCATCAGAAAAAAACTCTACTGAATCCAAAAACTTACTGCATTGTTAATTTTTTCCCCACAATCCCCATTTCTCAAGGCTTCCCATTTTTCTCCCCCAAATTTTTCTATTTCTCAAGTGATTTTTTTAAAGTGCCTAATATACAGTGAACAGTGAATATGGAATCAAGGAATGACCCGCCGTTACAGTATCCCTGTGATGGTTTCAGTTAGGCTTGGTATCTAGCATCACTCCTAAGCAGCTCTAGGAGTTCATCTGCAACAAGGAGTGGATATAAAACGAACTGTGTTTGCTGTGGACTTGATTTTGCTATAGCGCCCTCCATAAACCAGCAAAAAGAGAGACCATTAGCTAGCAAGTTCTCAATATAGAGCGGATCCAGTCGCAGAAGTGCTACTTAGACTTAGGGTTTGTGTGAATTCAGTGACTAAAATTTAGTGTCGATAATACAGTATTTAGTCTTTTGGCGAGGAGACTAAATTTTTTGACAGTTGACTAAATTGATGTTGAATTTGTTTCAAAATAATTGAATACAATGGAAAATAAAGTGAAGAACTAGTAGCCTGTTGTCAATAATGATATCTTCTACATCCATATATATAGGGCCTGTGTGAATTGGGACTAAATTGATGACTAAACTAAATTTTGCAGTTTTTGTCGTTAATGAAGGGAATTGCTGTGTGAATTCATTTGATGACTAAATTCAATTGACAATAGTTTTTACTTTTATAATTTATAGTATATGATTTTTAAACAGTAAGCAACTAAATTTATGGATGCAGAAGATATCATTATTGACAGCAGCCTATTAGTTCTTCATTATATTTGCCATTGTATTGAATTATTTTGAAACAAATTCAACATCAATTTAGTCAACTGTCAAAAAATTTAGTCTCCTCGCCAAAAGACTAAATACTGTATTATCGACACTAAATTTTAGTCATCGAATTCACACAGGCCCTTAGTTACTTAGGCTCATTTTACACGATGAAACACGAAACAAAAAGTTTCCTTCAAGTTTGCTCAGTTTGATGGGAAGAAGTGAGAGAGGGCTTGAGGGAGGACGTGTTTCTTTAACCCCTCTCTCGTCCCTCACCATCAAAACGAGCAAGCTTTTTGTTTCGTGTTTCATCATGTAAAATGAGGCTTACTGTATAAAAAGCATATACTATAAATTTTAAAAGTAAAAATTATTGTCAATTGAATTTAGTCATCAAAAGAATTCACACAGCAATTCCCTACATTAACGACAAAAACTGCAAAATTTAGTTTAGTCATCAATTTAGTCCCAATTCACACAGGCCCTTAGTCTACTTGGAAAATATATCCAGAATAAACTTAACATTTGCAGGCGAAAGCCTGTGGATATCTTCATACTCTTGACTTCAATAAACAAGAGTGTACTTAGGTTCACAATACTACTGGCATGATTTAAGCTTGGAGAATACTACATGATTTCACGCCTGGCTTTCATTTAACAGATCAAAGCTACACAATAAATATACATCATAACATCAACGGCATTACTGACAGCATTGACTTTTCAATATTTTTCTATGTTACATATAATTAAATATTTCCGGAATAGTAGACCGCTTATATGAAAAAAAATAAAAAAATTTATTTATTAGAATTAATTTATTCATTCTACAATGCATCAGTTTTCTGGTTCGGTGTTTTTCACACAGGAAAGAAATAAGGACTTTTCAACATGTGTGTCAAAACATTTAAGTATTCCACTATTTATTCGCAGAAGTATGAAGGATGATTATTGATTTGAACAAATTGAATTCTATGTTTTTTATATTCTAGGAATAACATCAAATTCTGCAAGGAAAAGGCTAGATAAAGATCATATATATAGAAAGATCACTAATGGAAATTTAGTGGATGATGGTTGGTTTTGTGTCTAATCACTACTCTGACTTTTACTTTATTAATTTTGAAATATATTTTTTTTAATATTTATAAATATAGTTCCAAAAAAAGTAGAATTTAAGGATGAAAAACAAAAGGAACAAACAAAATGTATTAAGACTACACCGTTTAGAAAGATGTTAATGACTGATACTGAAAGGAGAATGCCACCGAATCTTTATAATCCACAGGAGCCAGGTAGAAGTAGAGAAGGCCTCAAGGGTGCATATTGGTCCATTATACCAAGAGATATTGATAATGTTTGTGATGAGGAAAAAAATGATATAAAGGGGGAGGTGAAATTACCAACTGCACCGTATAATTCAAGATGTACCAAGCACGTGGGACGTTTTAAAGGAGGTCATTATAATAAATAGTAAATAATAATAATAATTAATTTCAGATATGATCTTGAAAACACAGATCCAAAGCCGAGACGTCCAAGTGAGAGATTTATGGTTATGGATCCAAGCCTTTGCTGGCGCGATCCAGAGTCCCCAGGACCGTTGCATTACAATCCAAAAAATTATACCATAGAGTATTCTATGTAAGTCAACATATATGCCTATATCTACAGATAGGGGTGTTACATAGTTTATTTTCATAGGACAAAGCCCGTTCAGTGCACCCCACCGCAGATATGGAAATACCTTCCAAATTCAATAGTACCAGATCGAATGTTATCTGTACAAACTCCTGCGGATCCAACTATTCCAGGTCCCGGCAGATACAATCCATACGAAGTAGCTTGCACGTGCCGTCGCAAGGAAGTCTATAGCTCGGATCTTGCATGGCAAATACTAGGAGAAAAAATTAAGAAATTCCGAGGCTATCACATTAAGCCAATTCATCGAGATCTATGTGAGCATCCACATGGACGTAACATTCAAGGACACGGCCATACATCAATATTCCGATCAAAAACAGTTCGTCTAGTTCAGAAAGGAGATTATCCAAAAATTTTGGATGTAGCTAGACCATTTCGAACAAACTTAAGTAGAAAATATCTCTACACTCTCCGACATCCGCGACGGACGCCAATCTCCATACGAGGTGTCATTGAGTATCGTCTCCTTCAAAGTCATCCACATATCCTATTCAACACGACATACAGGCCGCAAAGGATCAAGCCTTCACACATTAGAACGAACATAGCTTTTATGAGTGGTGTGCCAAGATTCCCAGATCAGAAGCACTACTATCGAGTTACCACTCCGTTGAAAAGAGACCGGAAATCGCCCCTTGAACATGGCCATGGTCGTAGCTATCATGGACATGGATTTAAAAGATGTAAAATTCGTTTGTTTACTTAAAATTCAACAACAGTCACATATACTAACTACACGTATTTTTATTTCCATAGCATACTTCCCGAAATATATGGTTTACGGAAAGAAAGCATCTAGTCAATATGCCGAGCGGCTGTCGAGAATTCCAGCTCGCTTTATTATTCAGAAAATCAAGCAAAGGGAAAGGGTTTTCACCTTTAATCGCCTACCGAGACCAGAGAACCTTTTTAATCATACGGGCGATGTTAGTATGAATTTTAGAAAAATTATTAGAACTGATTCGGACATTCAAAAGTTTTTTAAAGACGATCGTGTCGCAAAAAAATTCGATGCATATTTTTAGTAATGTATAACTTTTTTATAAAATCATTTTTACTAATTTACAATGAATGTATTCACAAATTGAAAAGAAATATAGTAATGCTCAAAAGTAGTCTTGGGGTGTTGATGTTAGCGAAGAGAATCATTCTATTTCATAAAGCCCGCGCCATAAAAGAAGGAAAATGAGCGCGCATGTACGGATTGTTATTGAGAATGAGAGCGAGTCTGGTATTTGCGTTTTTAAGCAGAAAGGAGTGACGTTGGTCGCCTGTGGGTCTCACTACGCATGGGAACATAGATTTGAGATTCCCTTCTCTTATGTGCTTGTCTTGCATTATCAAAGGCATAAAAGTAATGCAATGTCTCGACATTAGCGAACCACTTTACAAGTTAGAAGAAACTGAGGGAAGGTTATTTATAAAAAATAATAAAAGAGCAGGTGATAGAATTGGCTCCTTGGAAACACGGTCTTAGATTAAGTGTTGATTCCCTTCTTTTATGGTGCGGCCTTTACCTTAAGGTAGGGTGTGTTTCAAGTTCCATCAATGATTGCAATCACGCCATCTTTTCAACATCACATTATGTCCCATATTCCATCATTTTTTGTCGGTTTCGAACAATTGTCCATCAATGATTAGGATTAATTTCCATCACTAATTTCTGATTACTGATTGTGGTGGACCTTGAAACACACCTGTACTTTCTTTTCAACGCAGTTTGGAAATTGAAGGGCTAGCTTGTCATTGGGCCCATAGTGTTCAATACGTTTACAAATCGAATCGAGAGCCCCAGGCGGCTTAATTGTGTAGGATAATATTTGAGTGTGTAATAAGTGTAAAAGTGTGGAGAGACCGTGGCATTAGACAGGAATGATTAGAAGGATACGAGCCAGGGCCGGCGTTTGATTTTTTGCGCCCGGTGCAATATGCCATATTGCGCCCCCATCAGATGTTCATTACTTTTTATAGCAGTGAAGGACAATGGAAAAAGACACAAACCCTGTGTGAAGTTATTTTAATATATGAAAATGAAAGCACGGAAGCACTTTCTCAAATATTTTTCGAAGCTTTGAATTTTTTTTTAAAATTTTAATTTCTGAAATTGCACCCGGTGGAAGTGCACCATTTGTACCTATGAAAGCCTGTGCTCAATCAGGGTTCGCTTCGCGCTCTCGCTTTTATGCTAGGTTTGCTTGCGCTTTAACCTCACAAAACTCTCTCGCTAATACTGCTACTTTAAGCTTCGTACTGGTTAGGCTTCTGGTAGACTGCCTTGGGCGTTACTGCTACCATTCTTCACATATCTACCAACCTAATCATCTACTCCAGTATGTTTTTCGGTGAACTTCTCTAGCTGATTCAAGCAGAACTCTGGGCTCCGTAAATCATAGTCTATAGATTAAAGGTCCCTATGTCGTTATCCAAGCCTTCACATTTCAAGATATAATCAGTGGTCACTGAACTGCATATATTAAGGCCCAATTATAATGAACGGATCTGAGCGGATTGGAATGTAAAAAAAACGCATTTGATCGGATGGGAAATAGACTGTTTATAATCACGCATCTGCTCTGATTCAAACGTCAAAGTCTATTGTAAACAAGAATGGAAAAAAATTCTTCATTTTGTTGTTTTTATAGCCACTTTTCGCTTTTTATAAATAATTTCATAATTTTTAACCTTGTTGACGAGTTGGCCGCCGGTAAACATTTTTGCATTTCAACTTTTAACGTTATGTTTATCAAATTTTTGACAGTTCAATGCGGCAATTTCTAATCTTTTAAAAACGAATGCGCTCAAATCCGACCGAATCCGCTTGAATGCGTTCATTATAATCGGTCAGGTCTAAAATGTATGCTGGGAAAACAAATTTGACAGTTCAATCAGTTTTGTTGCGCTCAAATCCGTTCATTATAATTGGGCCTTTAGTTTTCACTGTATAGTCTTGCGCTTTCAGCAACGTCAGAAAAGAAGCGACCCAGGTGTCTCTCGTCGAATTATTGATCTATAATAGTACGACCGAATCAATAACTATGGCACCGTGCCGGCCAAGAAAGGATAGGTGACGAAAACAGGCGAATGAAATGGAATTGATTGGTCACACCTTGCAAAGGACAATGGGAAAAGACACAAACACTTTGTGCAGCTCCTTTAATATATTAAAATGTAGACACGGCAACACTTGGAAGTTTTTTTTTGAAGTGCAACGTCCAATTGCGCCCGGTGCAAGTGTACCATTTGCACCTATGAAAGTGCCGCTCCTGATAGAAACGCAGCAGCCGCAGAAACGCAGTTTATCCGGAGCTGTAGTGCAGTAGTATGTAGTGTAGAGGATACAACCATTGAACCTGAGCTGGACGGTGATGACTCCAACTACATTTCGTTATTTTCCTCTGAGATGGGTGTTGATGAAGATGACAACATGAAAGAAGTGGAGTTACAATAGATAGACAGATAATCAACAAAATTATTTCATACTTTGTAACCTTTTGACTAGGCCTATTGAGGATACTATGTAAAAACGCTGCTTGCATTCTACTTCTAAGGTGGCGCGGAAACGAATGCAGCGCGAGGCCCCGGTTTTCTCAGCCCAATATCTCGAAAACCATTGGTTCTACGTAAATTTCGTATAGGACATTTTTATGCAGATTTACCTCACGAGCAATCTTTGCATAGCCAAAAATTACATAAAACTGATAATATACGAAATATTTGAGAGAAAAATGATTTTCGTGACCATTGACTCTTCGTAATTTGAGTAGCCGGTCCGTTGGCTTTATGGACTTTTGGGAAATTATTTGTGACCTCAAAATAAAGAGAATCCCGCTGAAAAATCTTCAGTTGCATTTTTTCAGATTTTTGGTCTTTTTTTGGTATAAAGTGACTGGGCTACAAGACGTAGAGGCGACTTTAAAATAAGCCTTCAAAAAAGGACCCAAACCTACGAGGACTGTATCGCCATATAAGAAGAGGTTAACATTTTTATAGCAAGTGAAATCCACTTTCTTTTTAAATTGTTATTGTACATTTTTTCTTCGGATTTGGCTATGATAGTCTATTTAAAATAGTTGCACCCACAACTGCACACCTCTACCATGGTAATATGCGGAAAGTTCGTTCACCGATTAGGCTTGCTTATCTCGGTCCATAACTTCCGTGATTTATCTACTAAAACGTGACACCACAAGCTTCAATTGTTCGGTAAATTATTTATGATGCCTCTAGTCCTGATGGTGCCTTAGAACCTTTTAAAATAGGTTTTTATCGAGAAAACACTTTAAGGGGCAACTTAACGTGTTCAAACTAAGGATGAAGTATTTTCTTTTCTTGGAATCCCTTCTCCTTGAAATCAGATACGAGTAAACTAAATCACAATTTTTCGCCTAACCAAATTCAATTTCTGATCCATTCAATCAGCCAGCAACAAGATTACATACAGCCATAATTACCACAACTGGCGCTGACTGAAATCCTTCAGTAATCCTTTCAAAAGTTGCTCATCAACCAAAAAATATACGAAATTTTTTTGATTTTCTGGCAGCATCCTTTGTAATTTTCTGGCTTCCCCCATTTACTAAATAATTCAGGCGTAATTTCGACCTTTGACTCATTTTGAAGCAATTTCCATTACTTTATGCATCAGCACACTCGAACTCGGAAAGTAGCTTCGTCAGGGCACAAGGATGTTTTCCTCCGTTACCAGAAGGAGATCCTGTAAATTACTGACATCTCATTTATAACGAACGTGATTCTGCACAGATCGTACCGATTTTTCTGTGCCCCCTCCTGCACAGCCCCACCACCCCGGCTGGTGTATCTGGAACCTCGCACGTAATTTGCTGATTGAAATGACTTTCGGATTTTTATATTCCCCTCTCGACCCCCCCCCCTCTCTGTTAGGCAAAAAGGACTATGGAATCCGATTTGGCGGCTGTAAAAAAATTCCCCTTTTCACTTTTGTTGGTGAATTTGATATTAAGGATGTGAGGCTTCCAGGATATATTAATTAATGAAAGTATTGTGATATGGTGTGTTATCGGAGAGAATCCTGGGATAATTGGTATTGTTATTTTTTTTTTCGTCCTTTTGCGTGTTGATGATCTGTAAAATTGTTATACATATTACGGTTGGAATTAATTCGGTGATTCTGATCAATGGTAAAGGATATTCGGATTTCGTTTGAGCATTTCGCTACCTCATGGTGGAGTGATGACAAATTTAGAAGGATGTGTGCGTCGTGCTCCTCGGTGTATATTTATGTTGGTTCCAGTTGACCCTGACATCTAGTATCACTCTTAAGTAGTTGGCTTTTTGTGATAATCGAAAAGTTTCGCTGCGAAGGTTAGTAGGTAATGGGGCAGTTTGGCCAGGGAACCAATGAGCAGGGTCAAGTGCTATAGGGGTGACTGGGTCTGGGTAACTTTGGGCGATAACTTTTGTCCATTAAGTTGCTTCAGGAGTTCTTCTACAGCAAGGCACTACAGAAGTGGGGAAATAAGATTCCTCACTTTTGATATTCTTTTACCGTATTGGCCTCCAGAGACCTTTTCAGATGAGAAACTATTCGTGTGCGAGCTCTCAGTATAGATCCGATCCTCTTGCAGAAAGTGATACTTAGCCTTCGTTTACTCACTGCAGTACTTATTTATTGTCGTTATTATTAGGATTTATTGTTGATACTCCTCCTTGCAGCTCCTTTATTCAGTGCTACACTTTCCAGCTTGAGCACCAGATTGTGAAGGGGTTTCTCAGTCTGCTTCTCCGCCTGGCACACAAGCTGGCAAAAGCTTAGCGGTTGGCCATGAAGAAGAAGTTTCCCGTATTTACTTGTCTACAAATATCTCCATTGCCCTCTAGCAGCTCGAAAAAAAAAATAAAATAAATCTTTGAAACGGGCGAACGACGGTCGCTTGACATTTTAAGGGGCATATCATGGCCGTAGAGTTTTTAGCCATTTTGAACGGGCGCAAATACAAGCCCACGGCGATCAAGTTTGACCAAACATTTAAATGGCCGAGTACTGAGCTATACACACGGGTATACGACGGCAAATTTGAGCCAAAAAGAAGATGGCTTTGTAGGCGGGCATATAAAGGCCAAGGGCATACGTTTTCGTTATGTAAATGGGAATTTGGATTATCATACTGGTTTGTTGTACTTGAAGTGTGTAGTGCGTGTTAGTGTTGATTTGTATTTTAGTGAGAAATTTTGTTATTAAACCGCTTGAAAAAAATTGCAGTGCGTTGATAAAAATTTTGGAATGTGCGAATTGAAGATATGGGCACCGGAGTCCATGATTTATTCTGAATAAATAAGCCGCGAGCTTTGAGTTTTGTTGGGGAGCAAGAGTCACTCTGTCCCCCCGGATAGTGCTGGACATTTGCACACGAAGTACAAAACAATTTCTTTTTCATTTGGATGCCTGCAGCTACGCCATGATCTAATGACAGCGATCCCCATTCTTTTTGCATGCCTTCTTATTGGCCAGTGTCGGTATACACAGCTATAGCTATGGCTTGGCGAGGGATAGCTTTTTTGTTCGCATGTATATTCTTACAGCCTTGAATCCACAGTAGGGTGATAATTACATTTTTCCTTTGAGCTCGAGCTCATCTTAGCATTTCTTGATTAGTTTTGATAAGATCAGGGTGGAGTTGAGAGTCAAGATAGCGACCTGACTGTCAATTTCCATGGCAATATTTCCTCTTCTAGAGTTGTCTTCTCTCCCTTGTTGACAAGCCTTCCACGCTACCAGCATTTCTGCTTGGATGACCGGAGCCGGAACTTTTTGGCGATATATCATGATTCAGGGAAGACCCCAGGACTCGCGCCGCAATTTGTCTTTGAACCGGGTGTGTAGATTACCATGTCTATATCTACTAAAACGTGTCCGCTTTTCCAGTCCCTTCTTTGAACTTCTTGCTGAGCTCCATATTGGATATAATGTATTCTTTGGTGGTTGGGATCAGCTCCCTGTTAACAGCCCAGAAATATTACTATGTCCGTACCCATTTTCCTTGGGTCTGTCCGATCTGCTACAAATATGGAGGTCCGGTGGAAGAAGCGAGAGGATAATATTAAGCATGTCCATTGGAGGAGTACCAATTGTACCCCTTCTTTAATTCTGGCCACCGCACTATTGATCCATACTATAGCTGGCTTAAGTCCATTCGTAGCTTAAGTCTGCATTTATTCCAAAGCGTTTTCTTGCGTTAGTAGAGAGGTGTAAGCCCTTCTAACTCTTTCCTCGATATTGAGCTTCTAGTTTAGTTTAGGGTGAAGTAAAACTTCTCCGTTGGGTGGCCGCATTTGTAAGCAAATTGGTTTTAGTGATCAAATGTGGTTTTGTATATGGTGTTGTTGAACAAATAATTGAATATTGTGTTTTGAAGAGAAATCCAGGTGTTTTGTTTTAGGAAGTTGAGGACGGATGAAATAGCATAATGGTTGTGCCTGGGAAGTTTGCTTGAAGCCATATTGTCAAGGGTTCTTCGCTAGGCTGTAAGAAGGAGCCTTCGGTTCTTTCATTTGACCCAAGCGCCTTTTACTAGACCTTTGTGTAGTTTCCCTGAGTCTCAAGTATATTTGATTCTTTAGCAGAAATACTTGCAGTTACTTTTTTTGCTCGTCTAATCGCCCTATTATGGAGATGCATTGGAGAGTTTTTTTTTCCACCGAGGAGTTTTTCTAGTATAAAGTGTTAGATCTTCATAAATCAAATTTAAGATTTATTAAGAAAAACTGAAAAATGATTTCTAAGCTTGGTTCCTTTGAATTGACATTAAATTGGACATGTAGAACAGTTCTATTTTTATAATATTAAAGAACCTGTTGCCACCTATCTATGTTATTCTTGTATTAAATCAACATTTGTTCTTATCCAAGCAACAAACCCTTCACCCGCGAGTTTTTTTGCTCTTGGCGCATGATGTTAAACTCCTCCGCCTGGAGCCTCCAATTGAAAGGAAGGGCTTGTTAAAATAGTAGGTATAGGGACGATTGAGTTTGGGAAAATTCTTGGAACCATCTAACTAGGATATGACCTTGAAACTAGGTTGAGTTCAGTCTTATCAATCAATCACCTATCATGGCCTTGGTGGTCTTGCCAACATTATCATTATCAGTTCTTATCCAAGCAACAAACCCTTAACCAATCTAATAATAAAAACTTGTGAAAATATTGTGACACAATTGACAACTCGCCCTCTTCAAACACAAAAAATAAAGAGCAAAAATCCTCCCCCGTTATATTGAACTTGTAAAAAACGCGTTAATAGGAAACACTTTATAAACCGTCCATAAACAAGGCCAATCGATTAGAAATACTCTCATACATAAACCATTTTCTCACATAACCAAGAGTTATCAAACTTACACCCCAGAAGTGGAATTCAATATAACTTTGCTTAATGATGCTTCAAAAACATTTGAAATCTTCAAACTTCCACTTACCCCATGTCTGAGCACAGCATTCAGCATCTCCCCCCCATCCCTGCGACTTCCAAAAACCCCCCGGTCGCATAAGGAAGGGTTAATGACTGTAGGCTCAGTTAACTACAGGGGCGACATAGTGGCAAAGTACTGCTCAATTTTGCCTCTTTTATGTTGCCTTAAAAATTTATAGCTGAAAGCGTCGTCCTTTCAGGAGTCATTTAATGGGGACATAACGACAGATTGTTCCAGGACTTTACTGATCGGTTATACGTGGAAGGAGTGTGATTACAGCCCATTATCGAGTATTGATAAGCAAACGAGTTCGTCGTCGGTGGGCAGGTGTATCACAAGTTTGCGTCATTCCAGGACCCTTGTTAGATTAAATGGATATTGGCGTATATAAAACTGATGGATGTAATTTCGTTTTGTAAGAGCACTATTACTGTCTCTTGAGTAGGCGAAAACCGACCTATAAAGTTGACATATTAATCCTTACAATGTACCTTGGGGCTGTCATTAGGGTTAAGATACTGAAAATGGAGAAAATTCCCATTGATGTACGCTTATGTTGTATATGGCACGGAAAAATTTTTCCTCCCCTAACAACGCATATTGTACCAAGGTGTGAAAAGTGCTTTTGCAGACACAATTTTAGCAACCCCCTGGCCCCCAGTCCGCCCGACCGACCGACATGTTTTTTGACAACGTGACCAAAATCCTGCCGTGATTTTCCCTGCTCGATTCAAGGAACAACAGAATGGAAATATACCTAAACACGGGTTTTTTACGAACTCAGTCAGCCCTTTTCTGCCCGCAAAATAATAAATAAAAGCTAACGACCGATTTCTCTTCGTAAATCTTCAATTATTTGCTTACGCGGTGTATTTCACACCACAAGGACTCCGAGGAGGGTTCGGTTCCATAAAAGGAATTCGCTTTTTCCTTATATTTTTTTTTTCATTGGGACATGTGTAAACCGTTCATATCAGCATTTTCATAACTCAACAGCAGGTTCGTCAGGACTTACGGAGGATATGAGAAGGACTAAGGCAGCGTCGTCGGGGAAAAAGCTGTGAAAGTTTTCCCAAAGACAAATAGCTTATGTGCAAGAAATTGCTGTAAACGAATGAGTGGCGTCAAAATCTCATAAACTTAAGAGAACATATTTTTTTTTTTTCTGTTCGTCAATGGCGTTTCCTGTCCCCTTTTACAAAGCAATAAAATGAAACTCGCAACCATTTGTCGACATTATATGAAGTCTCCTTTTTGTCAGAATTTTCCCTTTCTTCCTTCATATAGCGGAAAACTTGAATAATTTGATATGTGGTCTTTGACTTTTGTTCAGTGTCGTTTAAGGATACTTTCTCGACTGGGTTGGTTGGCCCAAGAAACGTTTTGCTGCTATCCGAGTGACATCGAAATGAAAACGGCGGCTTCTCATAAAGTTAGCTTAAACCCGGTTCTTTGTCGTGTATTTTATCCTCGAAAGAAATGCATGAGTCGATATTAAATTATGTTGAAAGATGATATTTGTTATTTCTTTGCGGAATCTTGAAAGATGGTCTTTCTTCTTTTGTTGGTGGAGGAAACAAAATTAGTTTTAGTACCGCTTTTTTGGAGTGAAATTGGTTTTACTGCATTTTTTGTGATATGGTGCGGTTTCGAAGCAGGTTGGAGGTTGGTCACAAGACTATACTCATATGAGTGTAAATCTGAAGTCGAAACTATAGGTAGGTATGTATGTATGTATAGCGAGCAGTCTGCCGTTTCATTGTGCTTGGAGTGAGGTTTAGTCCAGCCTGTTAAATTCAGGTGTCGGATCGCACCTTCCTTTTTAAGCTTCCCAACCTATCTTAAGCCTTGTAAGAAAAAGTTGCGGAAAAATGTGTTCAATACGATTCTCTATCTGGCAGCATGTGCTCCATTCATTCAGTGCCCTGTTATGATCGACACGATTATGGCGATGGCTTTCCGCGGAACTATCAGTACGTGGTGTGATCTCTACTTGTTATTATCAAGCCGAGTCCTTTAACTCTTGGCGCTGTAACAGCATAATGGCGCGATAAAATAGTGGGCGCCACTTATGCGAGGTATTACCCCCTTAGCCATAAGCCCGGAAAAGCATGACCAAGGAGCCAATACCATACATAAGAAAGGAAACAAAATTCCGGAACTCCTACGCCGGCCACACGGAGTTATCTAGCTCGCCGGAGGGGTCGTGGGGTGTGTGGCCGGGGCTTACCGCGGTTGGTTCACCACTTACCTGTGCCGGTGCAATCCCGAATTCCACGTCCATCACTCTTCAAGCCTCACCTGCGCCGCGTCGTTGTAGTTCGGTCCCCTTGCCAGCTCATCGTATGGTTGACCACCAGCTGACAAGGAAAAGGCACTACTTAGGAGCCCTGAAAAAAAATGCCTCCCATCCCAACCATTCCACCAAAGAAAGTTAATACATGGCCATAATAGTTATAATCATTTTAATACATTGCAATAAACTTGTATCTTACAGGCGCAATCAACATGCCAAACAACATAGTGAACAAGGAACAATTTCACTAATGATTATAGGTCTCCTTGGCAGATATTAAAAATATTATTTTATCCTATTAAATGATCAATTTCAAGGAACTTACAATGAAATTTTCTTAGATATACATTAGTCCGAGGATCAAGAAGGAAAAAAAAAACGCGCAGTCTTGGCACCAACACTCCTCGTTTTGTACATTCGTTAACACAAACGTTTGGGTCAATCTACGGATGAACAAATTCCCGAAAAAAACAACACAGAAGTTAAGAAAGTAAGCAACACAAGATTAAAGCAAATAATTCTGACAAGGAGTCACCAGAAACACGACTTCATAGAAACTTAATAAATTGCTTCACAAGTTGTCACCTAAGGCTAGCACAATGATTATTAACTCAATATATGTACTCAATATATGTACTAACTTAACCTGAAAAGTGTATGTTATTACATAAAAAAACAACCCAAAATGTGTATAATCAAGACAAGAAGAATTATAAAAATTAACTATAAAAGTTATGTGTCCAGAAGCAAAGACCATCCAAGCTGGAGGACTAGCCGCTAATCTTCCTGGTCTGGTAGCCGCAATTCTAATTGAGAGGTAACTTCTGGGAGGACCGGGCGGTGAGCAAAATTCTTCCTCTACAAAGCGAGGGGGCAGCGTCGGGCAGCGCTCTTTTAAATACGCCGCCGACCGTCACGATCAAGGCTTGCTACCACTCCTCCTGGTTCTGGCCCTCACGTCTTGCCTAGCAGCCTTCCGTCGGGAATCCTACGTACAAATTATACCCAAGAACTTACTCGCAATCCGACCGGTTGGAATCCGGGGCTTCCGACACTGAAGTCAACAGATCCTGCAGGTTGGGATCTTCTAGTTCTTGTGGCCTGAGATTGGATTCGAAATCTGCATAACTGAGGAATTCTGCTGACTCGTAATAGTCTTCATCGCTGTCTACATCCAGTATTTTTCTAATTACACCTCGTAATTAATAGTTGACATTAAAACGGACATCGAATGGGGGCTATGGAATCCAGATCCAATGTTTTCTTTTTTTATTTAATTTTAAATTTTTTTAAACCAAAACTTTTTCAGTCAATCTTTCCATCCCTCAAAATTCGAACTCAATTTTTCTTTTTTTTTTTTCCCCGCCTACCTTTTTGTTCCCAACCAACTACTCCATTTTCTTCCCCACAGTAATTTTTAGTCAAGTAGATATTTAGGCAAAACTGACCGTTACAGCGCATGATTTTAAACTCATCTGCAAGGAGCTTGCAATTGAAAGGGAGCGCTTGTTAAATTAGTAGGTATAGGGACGATTGAACCTGGGAAAATCTTGGGAACCATGGAACTAGGATTTGACGTTGAAACTAGGTTGAGTTCAGTCTTATCAATCAATCACCTGTCATGGCCTTGGTGATCTTGCCAACATTATAGGTCGCATCTGCCCCAATCCACTATGTGCAAGTTTCTGTGATATTGCTTCTTTCACCAAAATAAATAAAGTGCGAAAGGTCATCGATCTCTCTAGCTCGTTTTAAATTTATTTGGTCTACTCATACGGACAAAAATTTCTTCGTCATACACAGCGGCTTGCAGTGTGCTCCTTTCCGATTTTGGGGCTATCTGATAACAGCATTTCCCTGGCAAATGGTATATTGGGTTCAACAACGACATTAGAAACTAGTTGAGTTGTGGGTTTGACCCTTTTGGTCCACACGATCAACTTCTCAGTGTAGTACTTAGACGGAATAAATTGAATTCTTAGAAATTAGTAATACGTTCAGCACTAGCAGGAAATTGACTAGTACCAGAACTAGTGCCAAAGTAATCCTGAGAGAAGCTAGTTCAAATAACGATAATAGTGGTTAGGTTAGCTTAGGTTAGATATGGCTGAGCTGCTGGTGCACAGCCCAAACACTTAGGCCAAATGGATAGGCCAATCGTGATGCCATAATGATCCTAATTTTACTTTAAAGTGTCGTTTCTTCGCTAAACTAAGCTAATCTTTTTAGTTGCGGGATCCCAGACTTCGAGATTTCCGCAAGCGTGGTTAGGGTAAACTTTTCCTAAATGGCAAGTCAACTTTGGCTTAGAGCTGGGCAGTCACAGAGAAGATGTTATACACTTTCCTCCTTGTCCAGATTCTTACAGCTTCTGCAGAAATCGTAGATTTCGTGACCCAAGCGCGCCGCATGCGTCCCTATCAGACAGTGTCCGGTCAGCACTTCCACTGTAACTGGGAGGTCTTGTCTGCCGAAGCTCAGCAGTAAAGTGGTCCACCTGAGATCGTAGGAGAGCCAAGTCATTTTGGCCAAGATCTCTCCAATGCTTCTCTGCTAATTGTATTGTGTGCCGTTTGCATCGGAGTATAAAGTGGCCCAAGGCATACCAACCCTTTCCTTTCCTGTAAGGAGAGTGGCGATCGTGTTCTTCCTAGCATTTACCATCGCTTTGGGTACCATATATAGATAGTATGTGCTGAAAATTAAAATGTCACACAAACACATTAAATTTATGCACAACGGACGAATGATGTTCACGAGCTTTCCGTCAACGGTGATGGTTTTATTGGGCGAGCTCTCACCGACAGTGGTTGGGGCCAATCACGTTGACGGAATCGCTGGGCCTCAGAAGTTACTCAGCTATAGTTGAGCCGGACTTGCACTAGGCAGTACATTTGTAGCTGGATAATAAATTGAGCCAATACAGCGTGTATCGAGATAAATGAGGCAAGGTGTGATTGTAAATACGTACGACATTTCATACTTCTTTTGAGGCAGTGAAATTTCCAACTTCAAATGAGGTGAGGGTGTTTTGGGCTTGTTTTTCATGGAATCAAAAATGCACCCCATAATGATGACAAAATCGCGAAGACCATGATAGGTTATTGAATGATGAGACTGACCTCGTCCTAGCTTCAAGATCATGTATTACTTCACATGATGGCGCGGAGGGACATCGCCATAATCGTGTCGTTCATGGAGGCATAGCTTATTCTGAGGGGCAGTTTGTTGCATATTACAATCAAACTCGTGAAAAAGCTCTTCAATGGTATTTATTTTCTTTCCTTCTTCAATTTGCTAGATTCAGCCATTTTGGCATAACAATGGCACTTATCCTCATTTGAAGTATGACATTTTACTGTTTCAAAAAAGAGGCCCCTTTTACAAACTCAATTTCAAATCGTGTCCAGCCCAACACTATCCCGGCTTTGGGGTGAACACAAGATTTTGACGCTTCCATTGCTTAGAGATCACTCCTCCATTCATGCACGCTGTGAATATCTGGTGCCACGTTGGCTGGGAGCTTCCCGCTCTGTTCAGAATAACGTCCATCCCAGGGACTCTTCCAACGGCAATACTTATCGTGGCTTTCACAATTCTTCCCTCCCATTACTGCTGGCAGGTTGTCCGTGGTCCACTTTTGTGGGAGCAGGGTTCGCCTGATGCCGGACAGTGTTACAGGACATGTTATCGTTGGGGAACGGTTAATCTTAATCGATGACATTACTGTCCTGTAGGTATCCCTACCGGCTCTTAAAGTGCTCCGTAATGTACTTTTCCGGATGTCATAGCTCTCTTTTCGCCCCTCTGTATTCGATAAGGAGTTATTAGAATTCTGGCCGTTGACGATTTTGCCATCTTACCCTTACCCAGTGTCCCGAGATGAAGCAGATCAAGATCCTATTTTTTCTGGCCAGGCTCTGGCATCCTGCCACTATTTTTCGGAGGAAAGCTTCCATCTTGAGAGTGCCTTGATGGCAGTTTATTGTATAAAAAAATCCTAATTTTGGCGCCTTTCAAACCTTTCTCAAAGTTAACAAACGGTCATCTGCTACCCATTGAAATCGACAACCTGGTGTTGGGTTTTGCTATACCAGCCTTTGTACTCTATTCCAGCTTTGACCCATTGATAAACCAGTAGAGGTTTTTTAGACCTCCAGGATAGATGAGTTCCTCCCAATTGAAGAGATCCCGAATAACCGCTTTGAGTTTCCCTTGGAACCTACTCTAACTTAGTTGAGACCAAATGTCCAGGGTGGAAAATCCAAGAAAATATTTAATGGAAACAATTTTTTCCCAAGATTACGTTATCTAAAAATAATTCAGGTTAAGGTTAAGAGTCACTTTGTTATATTAACCAGAATCTTTGCTCTAATTTTAATTAATCCCACTAATTCGTTGTGGTAACTGCAAATGTATAATTAAAGCCCAATTGATTATTTTTCTTCGTTCAATTACAAACACTTGTGTAATATTTACCACAAAACTCCAGTTCAGGTCAAGATGTAATTAGTAAATTCCGAGCTAAGGCCATAGTTTATTATATTTAAGTACATAATTTCGAAAAGGTCAAAGATTAAATTTGCATAACCCTTGACTTTTGCCTACTTACTAACTAAAAGCCATCTCATTATTTCAAGTAGTGGAGCATTTCCTTAAGTTTTCGAGGATAAGACAAGTCGGTAAGATGCTCAATTATTGATGCAAGTACTTTGGGGTGGTGGCAGGGCTACACACTAATACCACTGCTTCATTTTCCGTATGACCACAAGCGGAAATTATTTGCTGAGTTGGGCTTTCATGTCTCAGAAGTGTTTACCGACGACCTGCTTTTTGAGTGTTCTGTCAACAGAAGTCACACAACACACCAGCCCAGTCCTCTCCGTCCTGTGTTTACTCCTTAAATCGTGTGCAAGAGACTGTTTAGCTTGAGGATGCGAAGGTCATGAACTTAAACACTAAACACCGCACAGTCACAGATTCAAGAGAAGTCAGTTTCTTTCTTCTTATTATCCAGAGTATTAGAGTTTAATTTGGACGACCATTGTTTACCTCAAGGAAAAAATTTATGAAATTTTGATAAATTTAAAGTGGCATCGTTTAACATCGTTGGACTAAATGGAAATTTAATTTGCACACAGAAAAGTTACTTCACCACGCATGTAGCATATACTATATAAAAAAAAGTAGCATGAATTATGGTGATGCACAAAACTCTTACCAAAAACCCCCAAAAGCCAGAGAGATAAGGATGAAAATTTTCCGAGATCCAAAGTTTCGAAAAGTTTGTGTAAGTTCAATCATCCACACATATCTAAATCGTAGCAGCAACTATATACCCGGATTTGAACAATGTCCTCCTGCTGGGCCTCAAATGCCTAGCCATACACAGAGACGAAGAGTCCGTTTTCCTAGAATCCTGGGAATTTTAGGGGCTGCGATCTAGAAAACCACAACCATATAGAGGACACTCGCACAGAATAAATGGTCTTTGAAATCATATCATCTCGCTTCAGTGACTTTGGAGATGGTTTAATTCACTTTTATTGCCACCACCCCCTTGTTACACGAGAACAGCACAAGGAGAAAGGGCTCGCCCTCTACTGATTTGGGTCAAGCATTAAGAGATTTCGGAATAATAGAAAATTTTGTAATACCTTCTTTTATGTCCAGGGCGGAGGGGGATGTCTTTTCATTATGTCCACCTTATTGGGAGATCCTTTTTTTAAAAAAAAAATTTATATAAGTATATAAATTTTGTAACCAACAGTATCCTCTCGCTTGTGTATACCAACAACCCCCCAAAAACTTTTAGGTACCCAAAAAAGGACTTTTCCATCACCCATACCCTCTCATATAATTTCGCATAAGTGAAAACAAAACATTTTTAACAACTTATCCTCGGGGTGGATTTACTTTTGAAATTCACAATGAAAGTAATGTCAGAAATGTTTTGCTTCCTCCTGGCTAAATAACAAGAATAATCCACTTAACGTTCTCTCATTAGGAAGGATACTTGTACCAGAACAACAACATACGTACACACAACACATCAACCCCATGTACCTACTGTACACTTACAACTGCTTATATTGCCAGAGAGAAATAGCCTTTCGGGGGCGTTTGGAAAATTTAGAAAATTCTTTTACTTATAAAGGACATCATCTCGTCCTTTTCATACACAAATGGATAAATTAATTTGCTAACTGATATTAGGCAATTTGTTCGGTATTGTAAAGTGGCATGTAATGGTATTCTCTAGCGGGGAGGATGCATAAGTTTCCAATTCATATGCTAATTGCCAATTTAAGTAATTGTTTAAGCAGCATAAATAGTTATGGAAATGATAGTATTAACTGTAATTGAAATTATTTAATGGGGAATATTAATTGCATTATTATGGATTAATTTTGTGATTGTTTGACAAATGCTGACAGTGAATATCGAGCTCAAGTTTGGGGCTTGTGAAATATCCTTTTAGCCCGGGTTTAATTAATTAAAAAGATTTTTTGTTCAAAATTTAAGGTTTACTTTGTGACAGAGTCCAAAATGATTTGGTTTCTCTTTTGGAGAAAGTTCTGTGGCAGCAGCGTATATCTGAATCGATAATTTCACGCAAGCCACTGCAATCAAACGCGTGTCGATCAGAACGGTCAAAATATCGCCTAGATCATCGATCAATGATCTTGATTTCCGCCTTTACAAATAACTTATATTAATCGCTACAGCTGTTACAGTTCTCTTCCCCGTCTCTCACAACCTGACCGCTAGTGATGAGCAAGACAGGTCTTGCAGTTTTGCCTTTGCTTGCATATTTAGAAAAACCAAAGCTAGACCCAGACAAGACAGGACTACAGAAGAGGGCAAGATCAAGATAGCAAAACTTTTGGCTCATCATTAAATGCCACAAGTCTTGCAGTGACGAGCAAAAAGTCCTGCAAAAAGTCTTGCAAAAAGTCTTGCAGTCTTGTCTTGGTCTAGCTGAATGTGCAAGACAAGTTTTTTCGCTCAGCACTGTAAGACATTTGGCACTTGGTGATTAGAAAAAAGTCTTGTTATCTTGATTTTGCAGTCTTGTCTTGTACTTGTTCTGTATTGTCTTGGTCTTGATTTTCTTGCTAAATGTGCAAGACCAGTCTTGCTCATCACTACTGACAGCTTGCGGTACACTTACTGGTTCCTACATTCTTCGGAAACTTGGCCGTATCTCATCCCGTTTGCTTTAAAGGCTAATTCAACACGTCATCAAAAAATTTTTCCCAGGTCTTCCTTTACATCTAAGTTGTGATGTTTAATGATCTTCTATCAAGTTAACTTGCAGAAGATGTCCACAAAAACAAAAGAGCTCACAGAAGAAAAACATGAAGTTTAGAAAAAGAATATCGTATGTGAGAGTCTAAAAACGAAGAACTAAAGAAGATTGGATATTTAACCTACCTATAAGCTGCATATACTTAAAGGAAAAAGACGGTTTCTGGGAAGAATAGTAGTCCAGTACCGATAGGGAAAAAGTTGAAATAAATCTACCCTGCGATTTCTTGACGCTATAATTAAGAGAAAAATCGTAGGAATTCAATGAATGTTTTTTGACATTTAATTATAGGGAGTGTAATTATCGTAGAACCTTGTGTCAGGGCTTAAATTGTGGCCACTGATGGTGCCTACCTACAATAAAAATTTCATGAAAAAATAATGGTAACTTTTCGAGTAAATCTCAAAAATGTAAAAACGCCTGTTTCACAAAAAAAGGTTGAACAAGGCCAACAGTGGTCCTAGAAATTTTTTGATGAGCCCAAATTATTCCCAAAGAGTTGCTCTACAACCGCATTTTCACGAAATGTATGTAAAGTTTGATTTAACACCTTAAAAACACGATTAAAAACCACCCTTTTTCCAGTTTTTTTGAATAAAAAGCTTTTCTTTTGAGTTTTCTTCGTGAGCTCTTTGAGCTTTTTCTTAAAAACAAACAAAAACCTCGGTTTTTCAACACTATAATTAAGAGAAAAATCGTAGGAATTATATGAATATGTTTCGAATAAAATTGGACCTGTAGAACAGGTGAAAAACAAACTAATAAAATTGTCGAAGAACGATTTTCAAGAAAAAGCTCAAAAGTAAAGTAGTCCAGGAATGCATTTGTACATTCCTCATTCTACTAAATCTGTGAAGGCTAGACCCAACAGATGGTTTAATCAGGAGTGTATGCATGCAATCAGAAACAAAGAAGCCGCCTTTCGAGCTTACAAGAGCTCCCCGAGTGAATCGCTCCGTGAAGAGTATATAAAACTAAGAAATTCCTGTAAAGTCACCATCAGGAACGTCAAAAATTCATTTGACAGTAAGTTGAGAAATAAACTCTTTAATGCAACCTCTGGTAGCAAAAACTTCTGGTCCTTGGTAAGTTCCATAAAGAAGAATTTCACTGCATCTACAACTCCTTCATTCATTCACGATAAGAAGGTGATAACAGACAGAAAAGCCAAGGCCGATTTATTAGCATCTCTGTTTGCTTCAAATTCTTCCCTACCCGAAACTGATGCGCTACCCCCAGTTCTCGAGCACAATGCTCACTTAATGGACAGGGTTTTCTTCAGGACTCGCGAGGTGTACAGGTGCCTCAAGGAGCTCGATGTCAACAAATCCACTGGACCCGATAATATACCCCCTATCGTCTTAAAACAATGCGCGTCACCTTTGGCTAAACCTCTGCGCAAACTTTTTGCCCTATCATACTCCTCCGGAGTTTACCCAGACTCTTGGAAACTTGCCCATGTTCAGCCAATTCCGAAAAAAGGTGAAGCCAGCGACCCCTTAAACTACCGCCCAATAGCAATTACTTCTATTCTCTCCAAAACCATGGAGACGATAATCAACAAAAAGCTTATGGGATATCTAGAATCCAACCTACTCATAAACGACAGACAATATGGCTTCCGCCAGAAAAGATCCACTGGCGATCTTTTAGTCTGTCTTACAGAACACCTCAGCCGTAGTCTGCATGGATCCGGCGAGTCTAGTCTGGTTGCTCTAGATATCTCCAAGGCTTTCGATAGAGTTTGGCACACAGCCCTGTTAGCCAAACTCAAAGCTATTGGAGTCGACTCACTTCTACAGAAGTGGATCAAGAATTTCCTTTTCGGCCGTTCAATCAAAGTAGTATTGGATGGCGTCAAATCCGCATCCCACCCGATCTCTGCGGGGGTCCCCCAGGGGTCAATCTTATCACCGGCCCTATTCCTTATCTTTATAAATGACCTTCTTTCAATCCCCTCCAACCCACTTCTTAGCTTCGCTGACGACGGTACTTTACGGTACTCGTACAGCTTCGATACAAGGCAGACTCATGCCAGATCCTGTCTTGATGATCGCGAACGTATGTCCAACTCTATTAATAACGACATTGTACTCATTCTAGAGTGGGGAAAGAAGAATCGTGTTGAATTCAACCCCGCTAAAACCAAGTACTGTCTTATCTCTAAAAAGAAGTTCAACACCCCTCCACCCTTGAAAGTGAATGAAGTTCAACTATTAGCCGAACCATCCTTACACATCTTAGGCGTGACATTAGCCAAAGACTTGCGATGGAATGACCACATATTCCAAATCGCCAAACAAGGATCTCAGTGCTTGGGATTTCTTAAGAGGTGTAAGTTCCTCCTTCAGCCATCGGCCCGTGCTGTTATTTATAAATCCTACATTCGGCCTCTTCTCGAATATAACTCCCTCGTTTGGGGCGGCGCTCCAATAACCACTTTGGCATGGTTAGATAAGGTCCAAAAAAAGGCCCTTAAATTAATTGATGACGATACCGCTTGCTCCACCATCGACCCCCTCAGCCACCGTAGGAATGTAGCAGCACTGACAAAATTTTATCGCTACTTTCATAGCGACTGTTCCTCCGAGTTAAACGCTCTCCTGCCTCCACGGCAATCTTATACCCGCAACACCAGATTAGCCCACTCGTCTCATTCCCTCCACCTGCAACTCCCCCTTTCACGCACTCAACAAGATATGAATTCGTTTGTTAATAGAACAACTCGGCTGTGGAATAATCTCTCGCAGTCAGTATTTCCGAGCTCCTACAACATCCAAGAGTTCAAACGCAGGGTTCATCACCACCTTCTTCAATTCCCTCCCGTTCCTTTATAACCCCTCCAACCCCCTCCCCGTACTAAGCTTACTGCTAGACATTGCACCATGACGTGACAAATGACATGACGGACTAGTAGTACAAAGGGTGATTCCTGAGCTTAGCACTGCCACATAAAAAAAAAAAAAAAAAGTCCGGGCGCTGGAGCATTTCCAGTGGTTTTGGCGTGATGTAACGGACTTTTTTGGTGGCATCGGTCAGAAATGACATCCCCAACAATATTTAGGGGGTGCGCAAGCATGAAACTCCCAGGAAAACTTTTGGTAGCCCAAAAACTGAAAAATTCACTAAAAATTCCATGTTTTTTTACCTTTCTTGTTAAATATTTCTTAACGAAGGCTTCTAGGCGAAAAATTTGTTGAGTATGTTTTGTTCGTTATTGGATTTGCTAAAACTTGCCCTAAGGTGGATTTTTGAAATTTGAATTTTTGCATTTCAAACGGGGTTTTAACGTGTTAAATCATACCTTATATACATTTCATGAAAATGGGGTTGTAGAGCAACCCTTTGCGAGCCAAAATGCCAATCAAAAAATTTCTAGGACCATTGTGGGCCTTGTTCAACCTTTTTTCGTAAAGCAGGTGTTTTAACATTTTTGAGATTTACTCGAAAAGTTACCATTATATTTTTTCATGAAATTTTTATTGTAGGTAGGCACCATCAGTGGCCACAATTAGAGCCCTGACACAAGGTTCTACCATAATTACACTCCCTATAATTAAATGTCAAAAAACGGCCATTTTTAATGGTTTTTGAATTTTTCTGCAAAAACCTGTTGACCGATATCAATGGTCCAAAACTCATAATTTTCGTCTTTTTAAGCACTATTATGTAGTATTTTTTGTTTTCCAACAACAACATTTTTTTCGTACCCAAAACGTGAAAAAACGTATTTTCGCTACTATTATTAGCTTTTTACCACCTGTTGCCCTGGACCAATTTTATCCAAAACACATTCATTGAATTCTTACGATTTTTCTCTTAATTATAGCGTCAAGAAATCGCAGGGTAGATTTATTTCAACTTTTAAATACTTTTTCTCTATCTCTCCAGGACTATAGCTTCGTGAGTTGTTAAATAGCAAGCTAACCATTATCCATCAATCTCACTTCCATTATTTGATGAGGATTCTACACCACCAAGCTTAGACGAATTTACCATAATCATAAACTGGTTTGAAAACAACTTTTAGGTTAGACTGAAACAACTATCCTACCGCTGCCACCATTATTGAGGTTCGATGACAATAAAAACAAAATTAACGTTTCCATTTAACTTCTTTATTTAAGATGCCTTTTTAGGCGTAAAGAACAACTTTATTAAATTATAATTTGTATTTTTGGATAAAGAAAAGCTATCTTGGACTGGTCTAAGTGCTATGATAATCTTATCGTGCTGGTCACTGGAAGCTAGACTGAAAGGGATGGGCTATTCTGATGGAACCTACCAATCCAAGATCTAAAGTTACCGTATAGAAGGCTGCTTGTCACTAGGTAGGATTTGCACTGTCGTTTAACGATCCTCTCTTAGCACCGGGCGCACTCAGTTGTATAATGCCTTATTCTGATAAGGAGACTGTACCAGCATAATGGCGCGATAAAATAGTGGGCGCCACTTATGCGAGGTATTACCCCCTTAGCCACAAGCCCGGAAAAGCATGACCAAGGAGCCAATACCATACATAAGAAATGAAAAGAAAATCCGGAACTCCTACGCCGGCCACACGGAGTTATCTAGCTCGCCGGAGGGGTCGTGGGGTGTGTGGCCGGGGCTTACCGCGGTTGGTTCACCACTTACCTGTGCCAGTGCAATCTTGAATTCCACCTTCATCCTTCGCCGGACATCACCTGAGCCCTGAAAGGAAATGATCCCCCCCTCAACCATTCCACCAAAGAAAGTTAATACATGGCCATAATAGTTATAATCATTTTAATACATTGCAATAACTTGTATCTTACAGGCGCAATCAAAATGCCAAACAACATAGAGAACAAGGAACAATTTCACTAAAGATTATAGGTCTCCTTGGCAGATATTAAAAATATTATTTTATCCTATTAAATGATCAATGTCAAGGAACTTGCAATGAAATTTTCTTAGATATACATTAGTCTGAGGATCAAGAAGGAAAAAAACGCGCAGTCTTGGCACCAACACTCCTCGTTTTGTACATTCGTTAACACAAACGTTTGGGTCAATCTACGGATGAACAAATTCCCGAAAAAAACAACACAGAAGTTAAGAAAGTAAGCAACACAAGATTTAAGCAAATAATTCTGACAAGGAGTCACCAAAAATACGACTTCATAAAAACTTAATAAATTGCTTCACAAGTTGTCACCTAAGGCTAGCAAAATGATTATTATATCTGTATATGTACTCGATATATGTACTAACTTAACCTGAAAAGTGTAGGTTATTACATAAAAAAACAAACCAAAATGTGTATATGTAAATGAAATCAAGACAAGAAGAATTATAAAAATTAACTATAAAAGTTATGTGTCCAGAAGCAAAGACCATCCAAGCTGGAGAACTAGCCGCTAATCTTCCTGGTCTGGTAGCCGCAATTCTAATTGAGGGGTAACTTCTGGGAGGACCGGGCGGTGAGCAAAATTCTTCCTCTACAAAGCGAGGGGGCAGCGTCGGGCAGCGCTCTTTTAAATACGCCGCCGACCATCACGATCAAGGCTTGCTACCACTCCTCCTGGTTCTGGCCCTCACGTCTTGCCTAGCAGCCTTCCGTCGGGAATCCTACGTACAAATTATACCCAAGAACTTACTCGCAATCCGACCGGTTGGAATCCGGGGCTTCCGACACTGAAGTCAACAGATCCTGCAGGTTGGGATCTTCTAGTTCTTGTGGCCTGAGATTGGATTCGAAATCTGCATAACTGAGGAATTCGGCTGGCTCGTAATAGTCTTCATCGCTGTCTACATCCAGTATTTTTCTAATTAAACCTCGTAATTAATAGTTGAAATTAAAACGGACATCGAATGGGGGC